>WUAW01038046.1:7302-21089 GCA_017165845.1 Thaumetopoea pityocampa | reverse complement strand
GGGTAATTAGAACCACCGCGTAAACTTTTTATGAACGACCAAAAAGAACTAGGATTTGTCTTAATTGCTCCATGAACATTCTTTGTGTATATGTCAAAACATTGACCGTGGACCATTTTTTGTCTCTTCCGTAATAGAGTAAACTCATCATAATCACGCCTATTGCCTGTTTTTTTCCATTTAGCATGTGCCTTTGCAATTTTTAAAATCTGTTCACGAAGAACTGCCGTAGCAGTCGTCACGCTTGTAATTTTTAAAATCTGTTCACGAAGAACTGCCGTAGCAGTCGTCACGCTTATAATTTTTAAAATCTGTTGACGAAGAACTGCCGTAGCAGTCGTCACGCTTGTAATTTTTCTTTACGCTCTCTAATTGAGACAGTGCCAAATTAGGGTCTTTTTGAGTCTTCACTTGGAGCCGTTGGTAACTCATTCGCTTTTTTTAAAGTAAAATCAATGATATATGATCGATGAAAGTCGTGGAGGTGTAGTGATTACATAGCTTTACCTTCGGATCCAAGGGTCTGGGTTTGAGCTCCGCTCATGCGCTTTTCCGTTTAAATAGCTCTCATTGTGGAATATTCGTTATTCAGTGAGTCTGAATGGAAGAGGGGTTAGGGACTCACGCATATGATAAATCTAGACGGCAGTTAGTCATCGAAACTCAAGTCACAGTTACATCTGCAATATCGGCAGATTTTGATTTTGGTGGGGTCAGAGTAAATAGGAAAGCTAAATTTATCAAGGTTTTATATGCTTTAATGATAATTTGCTTAACGTATTGGAGTAGGTATCTATCTTTGCTAATACTTTAATAAACATACTCTTAAGGAAACCTTTTAAACTTCATTTGAATTTATCGAAGAACAATTGAATGCACGAACGTTTTTTTATAAATCAGTTTAAGAATGACATAAATCATTAATTACCAAATAACTACTTATATTTCATACAAATATACATATATAAAATATACATATATATTTATAAAAAAACGTTCGTGCATACTAATATTTATACTGGTACTAATACTAGACTTATACAGTTGGGTGTTTACCGTATGAGTACTGACTCACTGTACTACTGTTTATTGTAATTGTACTACAACTGTATAAGTCTAGTATTAGTACCAGTATAAATATTTTGTGATGCGTATTTAAATAATTCTTTATACCTATTGCCGAGTGACGTCGACATAATTACAACATCATTCAATTGCTTTTGGTGGGTGATGTGAGAACAGCTAATGCACCAGGATAAACAGCGTTATCTTGAATGAAAACAGAGGTTCTCAGACTTTTTTCTCCTAGCCCACTTTCAAAATTTAGCTGGTTCCGGTGGACCCCCTGCAGCTACATTTCCACCATATTCCCAAAACTCGACAAAAATCTGAAGATTAGATCTAACTATGGAAATTTGAGTACGCCAACGTAGACCCCCCGACGAGTCTCCCGTGAATCCCTGGGGGTCCACTTGGACCACTTTGGGAACTAAGGAGTTAAACCAACCACTCCTGCGATCTCCATAAGCCTTGCGAAGCGTGGAGATTAGTCCAAAAATGTTAATAACTACTTGGAAAATTTCAACAAATTTCCAGTACTATTAATTTATTTGAAAGTTCAATGAATATTTATTTTAAAGGATAATGGTTTATAAAATTGTGCCTTGAAAAACGAAGCAGCTGTCATAATGGGAAGATACCTGAAAATGTGACCCTCTCATTCAGTTACGATTTTAAGTCGTCCATGAAGGTCACCAATTAATATTTGTTTATTTTTGAAAATATACTCCTGAAATATTTGCATTTTTTTACGCAGGTGCACCTCCACTGCCCGCTTCGGGTACAAAGAAAAACTCGTCCCGTCGAAACGCATGGGGCAACCTCTCCTACGCCGATCTCATTACACAGGCCATCACCTCCGCGCAAGACAACAGGCTCACTTTGTCCCAGATATACGAGTGGATGGTCCAAAATGTGCCATATTTTAAGGATAAGGGTGATAGTAACTCGTCTGCTGGATGGAAGGTAGGATTATTTCTATTATAAATTTATTGTAATTGTACTTATATCAATTTGTGCTCGTAGAACAACTCTTTCACAAAATATGACGAGACCAATTTTACTACATAATATTTTGAAATAACTGTACAGTAACAGAATAAAACTTCTTTCTAAAAACTATGCGTAAAGCGCAACAGTCTGAGTTGGGGTGGTTTTATTTTGAATGTTAAAATAAATTACTTTTTTATTTAATACTAGCTTTTGCCCGCCGTTCCGCCCGAGTGAATGTCAGTTTTCTGCAACATGTGAAATCCCGACACAGTCATAGATTTATATAAAACTAACTTTTACCCGCGGCTCTGCCTGCGTGAATATCTGTTTTACGCAACATAGTAAATCTCGACACAATCATAGATTTATATAAAAAATCTAGAACCACTTTTACTTGACCTCTCGTACCTAAGCGGGGGCTACTAAAACAGGGATCAAGCTGTATCGTCAATTCTACTCGACCGATTTTGATGAAACATACCGCATTAATTAAGTCGGAATAGTACAGTACCTTTAAGATTGTAACAGTTTAATCAAAATCTACCCGCTAGTTTTTGCGTGAAGCCCGAACAAACAAACATCGACGGATTCGATTTCAGAAGCCCTAAATTAGTCGATGTGAGTATATCTTTGATTTTTGAAAATTTTACATTTAACAATTTTATAATAGTATAGATTTATAGGAACTTGCTGGAAAACTATTAGGGATTTAATGTTTTCTCCATTTCTTTTCGGGGATGCTGTGAGAAATAGCTGAAGGATTACCAGGATAATAGGCAGTAGCGTTGTCCTGTTATTCAATCAAAATCTACTGCGATCTCCAAGACGCCTGCCAAGCGCGGAGATTATGGCAAATCCCTCCTTTTTAAGAAGTAGGCTCATGTCCACCAGTGAACTTCCACGCTTTCACTATACAAATATGATTGTTCAATGAGCGTTGAACATTAATCTCTACTATTAATCTTACGTATTCATAATTATTTTTCATTCAGTATTGTTATTGTATTTAAAATATATAAATAACTTTGTTCTTATGTATATTTAACGGTTGACAAACAAAACCGTACTCCGATTGGATTGTTATTAAAATACATCAACTTTGACCCGTTGACGCAAGGATCTACAATCTTATTAAATGTTTTCAAAATAAATGCTTCCATGCGGCCATATAATAATATTAACTTAATATGATGGCATATTAATATCGGGTAGTACTTAGTCTCTTACCTTGTCCGGCAAATAGACTTAAGTACACGGGTAAGCAACGCCGGCCTCCCGAGTATTACTGTCTCTTCCTACTATTTCCGAGATAGTACTATCCTATAATCTATAGTCCTTTTCCCAAATTCCATATTCCTTGCTCAATACACCTTTCCTACCTCACCCTCTTTCCTTTCCTCTCCACTAAACCAGTGGCTGCCGCGCCGATAGTTGCCTGGCTTGACCCAAGATCATGGCTCACCCAAACATACGGGGTCCACTGTTTGGGTGGACCGGTTTTACCCTTGCTTTTCGTGGGGACGCAACGAGGAACTTTAACACTTGAAATTTACAAAAATGGCGGCGTGGTGGTTCGCCACCCGACACGTCTCGTTTTCCGCGGGGGCGAAAAGTGGGTTACGGAGAGCCACTTTGCTACATCGAACGTTTGTAGCAAGTGGAAAGAAGTGGTCTTTGCCTACACCAATTCTTCGGTAGTATAGTAGTCAGTAACCCTGCCGGTCACGCGGGAGACTGAGGTTCTATTCGCCGCCGAAGAGTCAGGGAAAAAGGCGTGATTATATGTACTCGTATATATATTTATTAATATTATTTTATAATTTAATTTCTTTAATTTTCACGCATCTGAAGTCGAAACGATGAAATATCCATTTGTTCGGTCTACTAAAACTACGAGCAAGTAAACAGTTTATAACAAAAGCGCATTTGTGTTTAAAAACTATTTTTTTTTGAGTATTGATCGGTTTTGGGAAATTCGTTTTGAATTATTTAAATTTTTTAAAGTTCTATTATCAAAAATGTGAATAAATAATTCGGATTTTAGTAGTATAGAAGAGTAACAAGAAAGTAGCATCATGTCATACCATCTTGCACGTACTTGTGTAGATTTTATCCTTGCATTTTGTAGTTTTTTTTATGCTTAATCATATAAAACTAAACATCTGAACTAAAATACCTAATCATTTTGATCTTTTAAGATTATTCGCAGAACAGTAACTCGTACGACTACAACTTTGTTTATAAATTCCTGATACCCGCAATTTAATCCACATGAAAATTTTCCTCTTAATATCATCAGTATGTAAATTTTGGTGCAGTAACTTTATATATTACCTGTATAAATAATAAACTATATCTGTAATTCCAAAATGTAATGTAATGTAGTAATTCTCTACCTACATTAAAAAAAACGCTAAAATAATTTTCCAAAATTAGACTCCAGTCTAGAGAGATCGTGAAACAAAAATTAGAAATTATTCTTAAGGCTTTGATAACGTGTAATTTAACAATGAACATTAACAAATGATTTTATTTCTAAATCACAAACTGATACTTAATTTTTATTTAGATTTATATAAAGAGAGCGATACGTTATAATTTGCGGATGTGAAATAAAAGGATAAACGTTCTCCTTAAAACAAAACAGTTTAGACTGTATATAGAAAAAAGGGATAGATACGCACATAAAATGGAGTAAAATGTATATAATAGGGATAAGAGCGTAACTACCTGAAACACGAAGGACATTTTTTAAAGTTTTTTTACAGGGAAGGGAAAAAAGAGAAAAAATGGATTGAAGCCCATACAGCCGTGTCTGACGTAGTTATATAATTTTCACAAGTTACTAAAATGCTGGTGTATCTCATTTTATTGCTGCTTAGGAATCGATATCAAATCAGATGATTACCACGTTGACTAGGCGAAATTCTCGCAGGCTTACTGCCTCGAAAAATGGTCGCTTTACATTTTTAGTCACAGTTTTATTGTTCACGATTATTGACAATTGAAACACAAAACAATACGAAATTTACATATCAAACATCACAATAATATAAAAACACTAAAATAAAACTCTAAGTGATGTTTCACTCGAGTGCCCGCCAGAATTCTCAACAGCAAGGAGTCACTGATATGCCTAATGTTTAAGAAGCCATAAAACTCTTCTTGAAAGTTGGGAAAAACCGCCGGCGGTTAATAATTTTACAAATGGTTAACTTTTATTACTTCCTTTCATTCAAAATGGTTGCGGAACTTGTTAGCTGCGGCTAAATGTAAACGGCAGGATGGGGTAGTGATAAAAGCAGTGCGTGTAATTCCATATGTTTTGATCCTGTTTCACCTTTCTTATATTGAAGACGTGGCCAACCATCGCGGACTAGACTACAATTACTGACATTGACATTAGAATCAAGATTACGCTGGACCACTATTAGTTGGAAGGCGTTAGCGCCTGACTGCTAAACTGTCCGAACACACGCCACGCTCCACTCCGCTTCCGTGTTACGAGTATGAACCTTGAAACTGTTAATTTTATTTAATTTTGTCATGAACATTCTTATATAATGACGGCTCAAAGTATATTTGTTGCGTGGTTCATCAGGGTTAACTTTTATATATAGTTAAACCAATTATACTGAGTGTATAGGAACCGGTTTTATAGCAAATGCATTTTTTTTTGGTAAGCTTAATTTAATCTTCAATAGAATTTGAATGAAGTTACTTCCTGTTCTTTTTCTAAGCTTTATTAGAAACGTGATAACATAGATATTTACAGAAGATGTGAGATAGTTTGTTACTGCTGAGGACTAAACTGGTCTTCTTATATCTGTGACTGTGAACATCTACCATCAGTCTGAACACGGCAGCGCTTAAAACACCGCTGTTTGAGGGTAGATGGGAAAGGTGTTGTCACCTGCTCCGGCAAACTTGTTCACTCTTAATCCTACCATTCAGTATGTTTAATCATTGTAATCATTTTGACTGTAGTACAGGATCATCTGACTTTCCTTAATTCTGGTAGAGTAGTATAGAAATAATATTGTGGACACTTTTTGTTTCACTCCAAATTAGGATTTTTTGTCTTCAACTGTTGGTGTGATCTGACGATGACGTCGAACACAAGATCTATGCGCAGGTGACCTTTGCAGGCAATTTTACAAGTCGTATGTTTATTTTTACTTCCTCGTTTAATTTTTTCATCAGTCTTGCGTTTTTTTTTTCTTTTGTTCGTAATGGAGTATATTATCTTCCACATCCCAGAAGTCAGATGCCATCACCTAGTCAATTGATACAGACACCTTGAATGTCTTTACTGGCGGGTAAGAAGATCTAGTTCTTCGTCTCCGGGCCAAACTCCCGCGTTTCTTTAACGGTCACCAAACGTTGTAGAAAATATTAATAATTTCCAAATATTGCTTTGAATTGCTTTTTCTTTCTTTTGTGTGTCTCTTAACATTCACGGAACCCACACATACATCCACACAAGTAATCGCCTTTTTTAATTGTACGTTAAAATGAACTAAATTGTCTGGAACGAAGGCTTCATAAGCTCAGCACACGTTTCTCTGTATTCATTTTTTTAACGTTGTTTCCAGTAGCAGTGTGTGCTCGCTGAGAACGAGTCGCGTCTTCATAAACGGTTCTGCCAACATTTAAATAAATAAGACAGAGCATTGTCTCCTTAAGTAGCTTGCAGTTCGTAAATAAAACCTTTAAAAATAAAGTATATTATTCTTTCACAATAAAATTCCTGTCAAATTTAAATAATAGAAAATATTGGTGATTTTTAATTGGCACTGGCCACCTGCTGAATTTGAGACTGGAATAAAATACAATGCTTTTTCCAATACTTTGTAAAGTAACCGAAATTTGTTTATCCACTTAATATAAATATATTGTATAAATCTTTACCTAAGATAATCCTAGTTTGGGGCTAGATCATTGTGTAAAAATGACCAGAATCTATATTACTATTAGTATATATAAAGGTTATATTGCGCCTCCCACTCAACGACAGACGCCGATACAATGTGTTCTTATTATTTTCTGCATTTATTTTTTTTGCGATAACTTGATTTGGGTATTATGAAGTAAGAATCATGTTAAAATAATGTATGATATTATAAGTTTCTCCTCAATTCTCTACAAAAGTAACAAAAAAAAAAAATAGGTGGCCATCGTGGAGCTACGATCTTCACAACTGTATTCTAAAACTATGAATTTTTAGTCGAACTACGCAGTGGCACGCGTTATCTCAATCGGCTGTGACACGACCGATATTACAAATGATAATAAAAACACTATTACACGCTTTAACCACTATTTTACGGCGTTGTAATCTCTTACCGCTGCTGCATTTCTGTTGCGCAAGATACATCAGCGCGATCCACCGGAACTAATACTTCGATGGAAATCGTCTAATTTGATACGTTCGTATTTGTATCAGTTTCTGGATACGGTGTGGTCACATGACCTGACACGCCCTCGCGTCGACAACGTTGAATAAGAGCATCATCGTTGGTACCTCCATATTCTTAAATGCGTAATAACTTCATTACATAAATTCCAATGAAGTATCATCTGGTATATAAAGACTTGCGTCGAATGCCACGAACTCGATGACCTTGGCAGGCGTACCCATGGCATTGATTAATGTTTACGCATACAATGCCCATTCAGTTGAAGTACGCCTGCTTGTCAATTATTATAATTACGGATCGTGTTATAAAGTCGAAACTCGAATGAACACGGCCGGTGTCATTGTGAGCTTAGTTAATTAGCAAATCGTTGAAGGTGTCCGTCACATTCTTACATGATACTAAATATGAAAAACGAAAGAGACGGGTGATATCACACCTAGTAAGGTGAATGAATTGTAAATCATGTACACGTGCTCGCTAATTTAGGGCCGAGAATTCGTACATTCTTTCAGTTAATCGACAATTATATTCGAATTTAGTCGTAATTTCCTTTCATTTTAAATCTATTTTGATAACAGCGGTAAAAACAGAGTACAGTAGTCAAAACGATTATTTAGCAACGATATTTTGCTCTAACGACTTTTTTTTATTTCGTATCGAGTACGAGTTCTTAGGTCTAAAACAATTTATACTACATGTAGGTAAATTTTTAATTATAGAATGCGACGTCATACACAAGCCTTCTATTACAAAACGCGACATAACTTTGTTATTAGGTTTACACCATTACTTTAAACCAGTAATAAAGTTTAATCCGCGATTATAAAAAAGGAAGAGGTTACATGTTTAATTGCTTGGGAGAGTTATTGAAAATAATTATGATAGCCGTTTCGGTGAAGACTATCTTACTTAAGTAAGGAATGTAAGTGATAAGCTAACTTGTGAAAATATCTGTCGATTGTGCATTACTATACATGTATTTTGGCAAATAATATACTATTGAACAAGTAGTTTCAGGTTAGAGGACTTAGAAAGACTCGAATCCAATTAGGGGACTGTCATCATTTGTGATGGTTTGGCAGATGTCTTGACCTTAGTCGTTTCTAAGCATACAAAATTTAAGATAATCACACGGCTAGAAATTCAAAATTGCTAATATATAATTTTCTAGTTATAGTTACAGTGGAAACTTGATTAACCGGACTAATGATTGTCGTTAGGCATTCGGATAATCGAATGTATTAAGAAAAGAGATTTTTGTATATATTATTACATAGTACATAATGCTAGGTGTGTTTTAAAAACAACAAAAACAAATTAAATTTACCAACAAGAATTAATGTTTATTAAGAAATTATTAAGAGATTTTCCTACGTTCGTATATACGTGTGTATATACGTACATGTTTTCTTAAATTACTAAAATACTGCAATCTTAAACATTAAATAAAATATGTACTATATCTATAGTTTAATTGGTTTAAAATATATGCTAATTTTCATTCAGTCATCATGAAATAAAATATTTACGTACTAATGTCTACGTATGCAGTTTAGGTTAAAAATATTTGGTAATTGTCATTTGACGTAAGCCACTTTTTCTCTTCATTGCTGCTACCTCAGATTATAAAACATAACACAGATGAGGTCGAAAATTAGCTATGTGTGTGTGTGTGTGTGCGTGTGCGTGTGTGACAACACCGTAGAAACACGTGCGTCAGTATGTGTGTCATGTTGTCAGGCCGTTGAAAATAGTAGTGTAATCGTACCAATGAGATTTAAAAATTAATATGTTTTAATATGTTTTAATTAATATGTTTGTACACAACTATTAATATTCATCACCGTTCGATGACGGTGAAAGTCCACTGCTGGACATGGGCCTCCTTAAAAGGAAGAATGAATGCCACGAACGCCACACTCGGCAGGCGTCTTGGAGACCGCAGTACATTTTGTTTGAATAATAGGATAACGTTGTTGCCTGTTATCCTGGTACATCCTTTAATTGGTTCTCACAGCGTCCACGGAAAGATATGGAGTGACGCTATTATTATGCCGAAACCGAAACATCTAAAATTAAAAAAAAAATACAAGTACGTAACATTTCACCGGTTTGAAAGCTGTCTTCTCGACAAAAAGTGGAGCGTCCATCTTGTCGTGTTACAGAATGTATTCGAGTTATACAACGGCAATTGATAATTTGTATGGACTTAAACCCGTATTTTGTTAACCAGTTCATTAGATAGAATTGGAAAAAAAATAGTCACTAATTTATTAATTTATTATAGAAAATTGGACAGATGTAGATCAAAGTAGCTCTGTTGTAATTAATTCAACATTTTGTGGAACTACGCCGGTACAAATTAGCCCTTTGCCGGGATAATTGTCGGCAAATGCCCGCCCAATTCTGGCGCTGTGGCTGGCGAACGTCTATCGAGATACGTATGTGTATACTAGCCTAAGAACTCAAGTTACCTCTCAATGAAATTAGAGACCTTTAGCAATGAAGTCTTATCTTCCGTATAATGTAAACTTATGATGCGAGACTGTAGTAGGGTCAGAACGAATTTGCCGAAACGTATTCTGACGTTCGCCCGTAGGGTGTCTCCGTCCACAAAAAGTTAATGGCGCCCTGTGTCGAACAGTTTCCACATCGTGATGTGCGTAAGTCTAATTCTGCCTGTCGATAAAACTGATGAAATTTGCTGTCGCTTGTCGACTTGTAACTGATTAGCTTTTACCCGCGGCTCTAATGTCGGTTTTCCGCAAAATGTTAAATCCCGAAACAATCATAGACTTCCATATATAAAAAGTCTTTGACGACTTTTCAGTAAGGCCTTGTGAGTTTGAAAAATACATTGGAATGAATTTTAATGAAAGTGACTTCAGGTAACATACTGGTGTAGAGTGAACAAGCTCTGAGATGTAAGCATTGAAACCTTATGTTAAATCAGGTATCGCTTTAAACAGCAGTGCTTCTTGCGCTGCTTTGACCAATCATAAGCACGAGAGGGATAATAACTTGGCCTTTGAGATCAGTAACGCTCTACACTAGAATCAGAATTGTGTATTAATCTGTCTCGAATCGTTTGGGCTATGCTCGTTTGCTACATCCGTAGTATAAAATATGTTTCTTCCTTTCTTTGTATGTTTTCGACCCAAGCCGTGTTAAGTTATAGGGCATAACTATTATTAAAGCATGGTCAGGATCGTGAGCAATAATGGATAGTTAGCTGCAACGGTTCTATGTATCGTGTAATACTCATACAGATGCATATTATGTAGAACCACGTCGCATCACAGTCAGTCCGAGGTGCACTGAAACCCTCATTACAGTATAGCAATTTGTTTAGTTCGAAAAGATGCATAATCGTTTTTATACATCTGGGATTTGTAGTTTAATTGACAACGCTCGGCTTAAAACTAGTAAAAACCTACCTAGAAACACTTAAACGGGAAGTTTTTCCCCTCCCGCCGTCTTCACCTGGCATAGCCCCGTCTGATTTTCACTTATTCCGATCGATGGAATATGGCTTGGTTGAGCAGCACTTTCATTCTTACGAATATACTAAAGAATGGCTTGATTCATGGAAAACCTCAAAAGACATATAGTTTTTTCGACGAGTAATACAATTATTGCCAAAAAGATGGGAGATGGTGGTCTCTAGTGATGGACAATACTTTGAATGAAATATTTTTGTTTCTCATATTTTGTATACCATATACACTCTAAAGTTTGCTGGAAGAAAATCAATTTTTGAGTTAAGCTCGCCTTTGTACATCTTTTTTTTCTTTATTTACAAATGTATTTACCTGTTTATGTACAATAAAGAATAAATAAATAAATACCAGTTTGATTGTCAAGCTAATGCTGACCGTATAAGAAAATAGATCGAGACAAGATTTCTATTTCTTCGAATAAATAGAACGCTTTGAAAACATTTGATACAATTGATACTGTACTCGTATTACAGTGCAATTATCTGCTTATTTAGTATCGATATCAGTCTTTTTCTTATTCGTTGTTTTCTATTACAACAATTGTGAAAAATATTATTTTAATTAAACTAATATATTGTGAACTGATGAGTTTTAGTACTACATTTAGTTATAGTATTAATCAAACAATAATACAATATATTATAAAAAATAGAAATAATTTTAATAATAATAAAGCTCTCGCGAAGATGGTCGCTGGTGGGCCGGATACAGAAAACAGTACTCTTGAATACGGCCCGTATTAGTGTTAATTCTGTTGTAAAAGAACTTAATTTAGACTCTGCCTATCTTTTTCTAATGTCAACCTCCAAAAAGAGATGGCTACAATTTTGGTGCTGTCAGTTTCCTGTAGACACGTAAAAATTAAGAGATTTAGACGCGATCTCGGAACATGTCGACTAAAGGTACGCAATAACGCAACAATTTTTGTACCTTTTGACAGAAATGTAGGTTTGTACTCGCTAAAAATTTTTGCTATCTCGTATTGGCTTTGACACTACAAGAAGATAGGAAGAGTCTAAATTTGGTTAAGTTCTGTTACAACAGAATTAGCACCGTTGTGACGACTTGTCCTATTATTAGCATATATCCCTTTAGTCTATCCCTCAGTCGGATCATCCACAGCGCACACGCGAAGAGATGGAGTGACGCTATAATGGTGCCGGCGCCACCCAACAGTTATTGTAAACATAATTAAAATTATTATTGGATTCAAAACCAAAGGGGAATTTTGATTTAGATTTGTTCCGTTATTATGATAGACTTGTTCAGACTTGGGACTTGCTACATTCATCATTATCATCATCATATTCACTGTAATGTTTTATAAGAGAACTAAATGTAACTCAGCTAGCAATGGAAAGAGACTTGCTCGGAGTTTTTCTGAGAGATAAAATTCGTATCAAAGAAACCCGCAAGAGAACCGATGTAATTCAAAGGATTACAAAGCTGAAGTGGCAGTGGGCGGGGCACATAGTTCGCAGAGCTGGTGGGCGTTGTGGTCCTACAGTGTTGGAATGCAGGCTCCGATTCGGAGAACGTCTGTCGACCCACGACTAGGTGGACCGATGACCTAATTAAGGTCGCTGGCAATTGGTGAAGGCAAGCGGCTCACAGTTGATTGGTGTGGCGACCAATGAAGGAGGCCTATGCCCAGCACTAGATACTTATACATTACTAATGTAATATTTAGATATAAATTATTTACATGTTTCCCGCGGCTCCGCCCGCGTGAATGTCGGTTTTCTGCTACATGGAAAATCACGACACTTTTACTTGACCTCTCGTACCTTAGCGGCGGCTACTAATACGGGGATCAAGTTGTATCTTAATTCTACTGGACCCATTTTGATGAAACATGCCCTATTATTTAAGTCGGAATAGTACTATTAAGACTGTAACAGTTTAACCAAAATCTACCCGCTGGTTTTTCCGTGAAGCCTGAACAAACAAACAAACAAACAAACATCGATGAATTCGGTTTCAGAAGCCCTTAATTAGTCGATCTGAGTAGTTTTTTTTTTCAATATCTTTGATTTTTGAAAATTTGACATTTGATAATTTTATAATAGTATAGATTTTGGAGATTTGATTGCCAATAGGCGCCATTGTTTGTATTTTTATTAATATTTAAAACTGAAAAATCAGAACTTTCTTCAATTTATGGATTACTTGACAATATTTATCGCGATAAATTTTAATATTTTATTATCTGTACATTTCGATTGTAATGTACCCGCTGTGGTTGCGAGCAATATGACAGTATTAGAAGTAGTATAACTTCAAATGGATGTACATAATTACACACATTTGAAGTACAGTATTTTTTTAATCTACTGGTGGCAGAGTGTGTGTAAATAAGCAAAGGAACTAATCATCACACCTNAACAAACAAACAAACATCGATGAATTCGGTTTCAGAAGCCCTTAATTAGTCGATCTGAGTAGTTTTTTTTTCAATATCTTTGATTTTTGAAAATTTGACATTTGATAATTTTATAATAGTATAGATTTTGGAGATTTGATTGCCAATAGACGCCATTGTTTGTATTTTTATTAATATTTAAAACTGAAAAATCAGAACTTTCTTCAATTTATGGATTACTTGACAATATTTATCGCGATAAATTTTAATATTTTATTATCTGTACATTTCGATTGTAATGTACCCGCTGTGGTTGCGAGCAATATGACAGTATTAGAAGTAGTATAACTTCAAATGGATGTACATAATTACACACATTTGAAGTACAGTATTTTTTTAATCTACTGGTGGCAGAGTGTGTGTAAATAAGCAAAGGAACTAATCATCACACCC
>WUAW01038045.1:1877-14977 GCA_017165845.1 Thaumetopoea pityocampa | reverse complement strand
GGTATTCTTCGGATTGACTTCAAAACTCCCAAGAAGCAATAAAATATGATACACCGATATTTTATTGTTCATTGTTGTGAAAAATATTATATAACTTATAAAATATATACACTCGACACTTTCAGAAATGCCGCGAATTTGCAACCGACTGCCACTATTAAAAAAAAAACAAGAATCTATATCTTTAATTGACCGCATAGATTTTGTTCGGCATTCGATTTTTTAAATAATGGATTCGTTTACTGCCATTGGATTTACAAATATTGCTTCCATGCCGTTACAAAATTTAACCGGAATGTTTTTTAATAGATCTGACTAGTATATTTATATAATAATACTGGTATATTTAGACAATATTATTTTTTACTAAAGTTATTGTATTATATGTCATTGTATTGTCTTTCCCCGCGGGATTTGGTGGCAACTCGAGCGAACACTTGAAGTGTTATTTTAACGTTTTGTATTAGTTTATTGTGATGTTTAATATATAAAGTTGGTGTTGTTTTGTGTATATACGTCAATAATCGTGAACAATAGTGAAAGGTTGGAATAAAACTGTAACTAAAACAACAAAGTGATCGTATTTTTTCAAAACAATAAGTCTGCGGAAACTCATGCTCAGTCAATGTGGTAATCGTCGGATTGACGTTAAAACTCTCAAGAAGCAATAAAATGAGATACACCAGAATTTCATTGACTTATGAAAATAATATAACTACGACAGACAAGGCCGTATGGGGTTAGATCCTTTTGCGTACCTTTTAAAAGGAAAAACTTGCAAAAACAAATCTTTTCCCGCTGTGATCTTGTCAATCCGACCACCTCTCATAGTATACTAAGTACTTATAAATACTGTGATGGATTAAACGGTGTTTAGTTAAAACCGATGAAAGGCTGAGCCCCTGTGATTATTCCGCGGTGTTATCTAATTTGTACTAGCAAGTCGAAAGGTGCGACATGTAATTTCCTTAATCGGAATTAGAACTTAGGTGTAATGTGCTCAGTTGAATGCATCTTACTGTGTGGTTTATAACTCGTTTTAAATTGTAATGTGATGTAGAGTACAATAAACTTTTATTGTACACCAGTTTAACATGTTTTAGTAAAGTATTGTATAATACTAGCTTTTGCCCGCGGCTCCGCCCGAGTGAGTGTCGATTTTCCGCTACGTGGGAAATCCTAAAACAACTACTGATTTATATAAAAATCTTGAATCACTTTTACTTGACCTCTCGTACCTTAAGGACGGCTACTAAAAGAGGGATCAAGCTGTATCTTTAATTCTACTGGACCGATTTTGATGAAACATACCGCATTATTTAAGTCGGAATAATACCTTTAAACTAATAGTTTAACGAAAATCTATTTGCTTGTTTTTGCATCAAGCCCTAACAAACAAATTAACAAACGACCATCGACGGATTCGGTTTCAGAAGCTCTTAATTAATCGATCTGAATAGTTTGTTTTTAAATCTTTATTTTTTTTTAATTTAACATTTAACAATTTTACAATAGTATACAAGATTACGTAAAGCGTATACAGGGCGGTCTTATCGCCAAATGCGATTCCTTCCAGATAATCTTTGATATGAATGTATCTATGATATGAATAAAAGTACTGCTTGTACTTAGTGTAGTGGCCTGTGATTGGTCGATTGTGTCAAGCCAGCGCCCTCTATTATACTTGTTTAAATAAAATAAAAAATGATTAATTAAAATAAGTTTAATTAATATTAGTTTAATTTAAATACATTATTTGGTTTTATAATGAAGTTAGAAAACTTAAAAATCCAAACAATATTAATAAGTAATCAGAATAAAAATAGATTAATACACTTGTCGGTATAAATATAGTTGAGTGTAATTCTCAAAGTAACAATTGCAATCAAAATAATGTGGCTACAGTGCTTCCTATCTGCCACGATGTGAATGTAAGTTATTAAGTTAATATAACTCTACAAGCCACGGAAATAGACTTGTGCAGTGCAGTGTCCGGAGAAAATTCAAGTTGCTATTCAATTACAGCTTACATTTTGATTCTACAACAATGCTTGTTCACGTCTGAAATTGGATTGTCTACCACTCATTGGGTGAAGGTTCGTGAACTACTTTTGTTGCAATTGGCAGAATCGTTCACTAAAATTCCATTTAATTTATAAGAACCATCATCATCATCATCAGCTCTTCGAAGTCCACTACTGGACATGGGACCCCTTCCTCAAAAATAATGGGTTTGTCATAATCTCGCGCTCCGCAGGCGTCATGGAGATCTCGGTAGAGTTTGACTGAAAACAGGATAATGCACATTATCCTAATACCAACGAACACAAGTTGCCTAATACGTGCCTTGTTGTGAGAACTGGTTATCACAGCATCCACACGCAGAAATGGAGTGACTATTATAATAATACTACACGTAATTTACACCAATTAAAGGTTAACTGATGAAGAACGTCTTATTAATTAAGTCCACCTTCATCCCTTATCGTCATTATCGCCATCAATTCATCCGCTGTCATACTGTACGGCACAGGTCTTCTCTCAGAAATGATACATTAGTGCGAATGTTTATTTCTAATTTAATTACAGTCTATTGTATGCGGCGTCATCTGCGTGGCCTTACTTCAGAACTAAAAGAAAAGCCAATTATGACCAAATTAATATACAAATATTCATAAAAGATATGTATGTTGTCACTGTGCATATTTAATAAATTAAAAATAAAATTAATATTATTGTCAAATTTGAGCCGTTTCTGCCAGTCAGGAGTGGGTACATTGCATACATAATAATATATAATAGTAGGTATATATATGATATATACGCAATAAAATATAGAGCATTAAATATTACATAGCAGATCACTTCACTTGGAATTGATACGTCTTAATTCGAACAGTAAAGGTCTCTAAGGAGCAGCTGTCGCGAATGCTGTGCGAAAATGAATTGGACAGTTTGATAGCGTGAACAGTAAACGACCCATCACAGCAGTTTGAAGAGTGAGGAGCTGTTTGAAGAAGACTACATTTTGACATAAAACTTCCTATTAGGGCATCCAACAATGAATTACTTGAGGTATCAAATTTGTAATGTTTATGCTTTGTGTTTGTTCTTATTTCTATCATCATCATCATCATCATTTCAGCCCGTCGCTGTCCACTGCTGAACATAGGCCTCTCCAATCGAATTCCAGCGCGACCGGTCCGTAGCCACCTGCATCCAACGAGACCCAACGATCTTTACCTATATCTTATTTCTATATTGCAATGAAATTGATATCCATTCGCTGTCTACCGCCAAATCACCCATTATATCTGTGATCTCATTCGGAACCGATATATCTAAATTGCGGTTCCCTGATTAAGGGGTGTAAGGGAAATTCTTTGTGTGATCTGAAAGATTGAATGTGGTTTTAAATCTTATGTTCTTTTTCCTTTTGAGGAAACAAACTGGCATATAAATACAAAAGTAAAGCGCAGTCTTAAACTGTTTGGTAGTAGAGAAATGAGTAAATTAAAAGCCCTGTTTAATATTACAAGGCCTGCATTACTTTTAAATTATTGAATAGTTTTCAATGCGTGGGATATCGATAGATTTCTTCGTTTACATCAAGCGATAGAGAATAGGTCAAATCTGTAGTAAACTGCAGTCCTGTTCTTTTCATCATCATAGCGATACATCAATTTAACTGTTAATTTTACTAGTGTGTGGAGCGCAGCGATTTGCAGTTCATTTGGTCTTTTTGATGTGCCTAAATAAATGTAGATAAATGTAACAACAATATTTAACAACAAAATATTTAAATAATCGAAATCTCAAGCAACTGATAAGAGAAAATTATTCACGTGACAACCTTTCAAGTTTGTGTTAAATGATTGGCAGTTTGGTCTTCCAAATTAATAAAAAAAAACTATACTTTAATTTTGGTTTTTGATTCTTCGTCATGGTAACCCTCTTTCTTAACACTAAACCTACCAGAGCGGTTAAATGACCGCTTTTGAGACTTTATTCAAATTGTTTTTTTTTATTAATTAATCAACAAAAAAGAATATAATGTATAATTTGAAAGCCGTCATTTGACTGCCATTGGTAGAAATAGATACATATAAAATGCCGGTAGGTTTAGTGTTAAATTCTGATTACATGTTGCGAGCTGCTGACTAGACAGTCGACAGGTACTGCGCGTCTGTGTTCATGTGAGAGTAACTCAGTCGAGCCTGCCTCGCCCGGTGGCACAGGCGCGAGCTGCTTACGTGCAAGTAGACAGTTACATATAATCAGGGCATAATAAAAGCGGTCACAAATATTCTTTGCGCCGAAATACTTCAAGCTGAGTGCAACCGATGCAAATACATGCACACACATACACACAGGTACGTACACCCACACGTGCACACATATGCATCCTACGCACAGAGAGGTTCTTAACATAACAATTATTATTACCTTATTTTGTTAATGTCAACTTAATTATTTACTAGAGGAGATTGGCGCTGTTAATCGAGATATAGACTATGCCTAGTTCGACTACAGAGACTAAAAAGCTTTAATATTGTAAAATGTTATCAATAAATAAACAAATGAACCGATAAGAGTCTAAACGTACGAGCTGCTGTCATTTCGTGAAGGTGTGTGAGTTAACATCCGAGTCGCATGCGAGCTGCTGTTTGTGGCGTGGTGGGGAAAGCAAGTGGCGATCAAGAACATAAAATATTGTGGTAACTCCAATGCGAGTCACTGGCCGATTTGCACCTGAGTGTTTTTATTATTATTACCTATTTACCATATTTAAGTCAGTAGTTGACTACAATCCCACGTGGCGGTAAGTGGCGATGTAACTTGGAATTGTAAAAAGTACCAGCTTATTAAAAATAAATTCTTTCTTGTCTTAAAAACGCAGGAAGACTAATCCTGTCTTTGGCTGCATGTATTAATGACGTAGATGCAAATTGCTTCGTACTAGTAGCAGGGATATCTACGAGGTAGGGGTGACAACTTGCCGTGCGCCTAGTAGTCCGGTGGTGAAAGAGGGATGGAGGAATTAAATAATGTAATTCCCGCGCACACTCTCCAAAATTCAACCTGTAGGATACTGAAAGGCTGGCTACCCTGTGCCTGTGCTCAAGGCTTTGTAGTTACTGGTATGATGGGATCACACGGTGCGAAGAATTGCTCTTCAATAATTGACTGAGCTAGCTTGGACACCAGCTCATACTGTGTAACCAAGCCTTTAAATCTTCCCAGACTTTTTTTCTCATAGACCACTTTCAAAGTATAGCTGGTTCCGGTGGACCCCCTGCAGCTACATTTCTACCATAGTCCCAAAACTCGACAAAAAATGTGAAGATTAGATCCAACTATCGAAATTTGCCTACGCCAACGTAGACCCCCGTCGAGTCTCCCGTGAACCTCTAGGGCTCCACCTAGACCACTTAGGGAACTAAGGTAACAGTAACAGTCGCTCATATATTAAGCCGAATCATGGAGTAAATTTAGTTCCCGTACACGATTCCTTTTCTTTTTACACCTTGTGTGTTTTCAAAGCATTTTCGAGATCTGGTGATTGATGTTCACTTGATATGTCGTCGACTAATGTTCTGTTAGAAGATTGATCTGTTCCATCGGCGCACGGCGCATGTTTTGCATCCCCATTTTATTTAAATACGAGACAGTGGTACGGGATATTCTGTTTGTGATTTGATGAATACCTATTTGATTGCTTTCACTTTTTTTTTTGCAAATTTTACATGTTGACAGTGTTTGTGTATTGGTTTTATTGACGAAAAGATACATTATTTTCGTATTCAATTCTGAGCTGATTGAAATTTTGTTTCTCAACACGTTGTATGAAATTTAAACGGTTAACAGATTTATAAATCTCATACAGTCAGCGCGTTTTAGATTTTTTTTTTACAGTTATTTGAAATGGTAGTAAAATTAGCGTTTTGGTAGGAAAAGTTGTAAATATTTTTTTTTAGTAATTACTACGTTATTATAAAATTGTTAAATGTCAAATTTTGTAAATCAAAGTCATTAAAAATTATTTACATCGAGTAATTAAGGGCCTCTGAAAACAAATCCGTCGATTTTTTTTTCTTTGTTTGTTTTTTCGAGCTTCACGCAAAAACCAGCAAGTAGATTTTGGTCAAACTATTAACTACAAGTATATTGTAAATACAGTATTACAGATTTAAATACTGCGGCATGATTCATCGAAATCGGTCCAGTAGAATTGAATATACAGCTTGATCCCTGTTTTAGTAGCCACTTTAAGATACGACAGCTCAAGTAAAAGTGCTTTTATGGCTTTTTATATAAATCTATGATTGTTTCGGGATTCTCGATGTAAAAAAAACCGACATTTACTGAAACAGAGCTGGGGACTAAAGCTAGTAACAATAATAATATTCTAAACACTTTTACGCAATATGTGCGAAGAAAATGTATCCGCAACATTATAATATATTAAAAAATAACATAATAAATATTAAATCAGAGACAAAGTGCAGAGTAGATCTTGATATAATGGCAGAGTTAATATCTTTGATGGCTATGATAGCACTTAGCTCCAGATGTTCTCAAACGTGCCGACTAAATCCTTTCTGATTCCTCTCACACTCGTGATGTTCCAACGTAAATCTTGGAGATACTCGCAAAGATTACGTTACAGTGCCCATCATATCCGGGGTAAGCAGTAAACGGGCCCAGAACGTCCTAAAGCGTTCACGACCAACCATTCGAGGCTTTTATCTAGATTGCTTGGCTCTGTGTTGGACTGCGCCAATTACACGTAACATTGTACTGAATAATTGAGGAGCTAAGGCCAATGAAACGGGTAATGCGGCGGTGTCCAGATCAGTATTAACCTTTTACACGACTTCCGGAAATGAGCTATGTTATAGTATGTATATATAATATTATATACCTTTATGCCATAGTATTTTTGTGTATATATTATAGTATTTTTATTTTATGATTATAATTTAATAATATTCTGGACACTCACACACATTGATCTAGTCCCGAACTAGGATTCCCCGTATCTTGGGTACTAGACAACGATATACATATTTATATAAATACGTCCCCGACTTGGATACAAATATTTGTGTTCATCACACAAAGTTTGTTCCTACTAGGATTTAAACCAGGGACTCATTGGCACAGAAAACAGGACTGTCCCGTTGAACGAATCAGTTGCCATTTTTATCTGTACTATTATAAAATTATTAAATGTCAAATTTTCAAAAATTAAAGATATTTAAAAACAAAGTAAACTGAAACCGAATCCATCGACGTTTGTTTGTTTGTTCGGGCTTTACGCAAAAACTAGCAGGTAGATTTTGGTTAAATTGTTACATTCTTAAAGGTACTATTCCGAATTAAATACTACGGCACGTTTCATCAAAATAAATCCAGTAGAATTGAAGATAGAGCTTGATCCCTGTTTTAGTAGACGCCGTTAAGGTACCAGAAGTCAAGTAAAAGTGGTTTAAAACTTCTTATATAAATCTATGTTTATGTCGATATATGCTTGTTTGTTTGTGGGTAGCCGTCGCTTGATTCGCGAGTGGTCGTCGAAATCTCCAGGGTCACATCACGGGTTCAGCGGCACCGTGGACCCAGATAAGTTGACACCGAAAACTGGGGGCTCCCAGGGTGACGTTTAATCATCAGCGGACGGGCATTGAATCCCGACTTTTTTATCTTATTAAATTTGATTAACAATGTCTTTTATGGATATTTTGTCTTAATTTGTTTATCTATAGCTAAACTAGCAGTCAAAATTAATAAATCCTTTGCTAATGTGTTTCTGTGAAATATATATTATCAAATAAAAATGCATATCAACGGATAAAAGGTACAAACGGGTATAAGCGACAAAAACCAAGTTCTTCAGGAGAGCAGTTTGAAGATTGAAACTGCAGAAAAATGAACACAACTTTTTTATTTATTGTCATATCGTGAACACGGAAACAGCTCTAAAATCAAGAAAAATAAAAGCATTAATTGGCAAAGCATTTATTTATTAGATTCGATGTTATTTTATGTGGTTTTATGTCGCTTAGATCAATTGATCCTGAATAGATCAATCAATTGATTGGGTTCTTTTGCTTGGGCATACGTGACAAAAAAATCATTGTAGAGCCATGAGAACACATTGGAAAAAAGCGGACAATTTTAAGTAGGATGGCATTCACAACTCATTTACGACCAAAATGTCGCTTATGCCCTATACTAACTAATATTTACAAAGTATTTTTAATTAAAAGTGATAGAAAAATAAAAAAGTGTGTCTAAAGTACGTTCCTTGGCATCTCAAGTACAGTGATTATTACATAAGAATTAATATTAAATACTTTGGATTTAATATTATATATAGCCTAATCCCCTTCCTGAACAGGAGAGGTCCTGCTCTGAATGATGATAAACGATTTAATATTAATTATAATTATCATTTAGGTATATTAATTTTCTTTCAAATCTAAAGTTATATTAATTTTCCTTTTTTTAAATAAAAAAGAAGAAAATATTCATTCTGTTGCATAGTTCTCTTATTTTAAGATTTTTTTTACTGTTTTCTTCGTACTGGTTGCTTTAAAACCCAAAGTACCAATGACTGATGGGATGTCAGCAATAACAATATTATAGTTTACTCTATTTGTGAACGTTTGTTAATTTATCACGTCCAAACGTATAAGCATAATAAATACGAAAATATAATACAACATGTCCTGGAATGAGATATGGAATATTGTTTAATAAAATATAGCACCAAAATAACTGATGAATAAAAAAAAATATTGGAGAGCTCAGTTATAATTTCCGTCGTAAACGCAAGCGAGGAGTCTGTAAAGCTCGTTACGAATTCTTTGTAAACAAGCTTTGGTATTAAATCACTAACAAGCGCGACGAATGATTAAAGAGAATGTTGACATTTTAAAAACAGATAAAAAGACCTTGGTGGATAAATTCTGTTGGCTTTCTTTTCACAGCACTCTGTTGGAGTGATTTGTGATATACATATATTGGGAGAAATCTAAAAAAGTTGTAACTAAGTGGGGTGTGTACTTGTTGGGTCGCGGGTTCGAATCAAACTTTGGGTACATATGTTTGTACCTAAGTTAGTGATCTTTATCTAACATATAAATTGGCAAGGGTGTCACGAAGGGAGGCGCTAGGAAGAGTAGCTATCCCTTCGTAGATTTCATTAAAAATTTTGATCCTTCTAACATGCGCAACGTGTTTAAGACAAATTAAAACCTAGCTAGAAGTGCCATGGTGGAAGTAGCCACAATGGTCTTGCAATGATAAGTGTTTATAGAAAGATTATCAATGATAATTATAAGAGTATTATAATTTAAGTTTTTAAAAGAATTATGTAATTATTTTATATAACTATTTCTTCTCCGGTACACGTACATGGTAGATGATTAAAACTTTATTAATCGTCTTTTCCTTACCTACATACAATGTCCTCAATCAATTCATATCATCTTGGATTCGTATAAATAATTAGTTTTTGCCCGCGACTTCGCCATCGTAAAAAGTTAAAATAACTTTAAAATTAAATTATTATCCCATTAGAACGGATTACCGGGGTAAAAAGTCATCATATGTCTTTATCCAGTACATCTATGTGCCAAATTTCATCTAAATCCGTTCAATAGTTTACGTGAGATTGAATAACGAAAATTCAAAAATCAATACAAAATTTTACATAAGTAAGATAAGATTTTATGACAAACTGAAGCTCAGAGTATAGAAATAATATAAACCGCCAGCGCCATTGCTCTGTTCAGGAATATTGAGCTGGGAACACGAGAAGTCCTTTGAGATGTGAACACACTATGATTCGCTCTGGCCAGTGGTGCTTGTGGTGCATTTGACACTTGATTATGATGCGAATGTGTTATTGGTCCAATTAGTTAGCTTAGGCTTTAATTATTGATTAGTTTTATATAAAGAGCCGCGTAAATGTCGGTTTTCCGCAACACGGGAAATCCCGACACAATCATATCTATGATATTATATCTATATAAATCTTTATATAAAAAACATAAACCACTTTTACATGACCTCTCGTGCCTAAACGGCAGCTACTAAAACAGGGATCAAGCTGTATCTTTAATTCTACTGGAACGATTTTGATGAAATATGCTGCATTATTTAAGGTCGAATAGTTAACTGTATTAGTTTAGCCAAAATCTACCCTCTGGTTTTTGCGTGAAGCTCGGACAAACAAACTAACAAACATCGATGGATTTGGTTTCAGAAACCCTTAATTAGTCGTTCTGAGTAATTTGTTTTTTGAAAATTTGACATTTCATCATCATTATCATTTCAACCTGTAGTTGTCCACTGCTGAACATAGGCCTCTCCAACCGAATGTCAGCGCGACCGGTCCATAGCAACCTGCAGCCAGCGAGATCCAGCGATCCTCATATTTATTAGACATTTAAAAATTTTATAATAGTAATAAATAGAATAGATATAGAATATAGAAGTGCGAGCTAGTCAATGCATATTATATTATCTTATATAATCTTATATATAAAAATCTTGTGTTACGGCGTTTGTAGTCGAACTCCTCCGAAACGGCTCGACCGATTTTTATGAAATTTTTATATGTATTCGGTAAATATGAGAATAGGTCGTAAAGTATATTTCATACAACTGGGTGATCAGAGTTCCCTATCCAGAAAATCTATATGGCAGAACAACGTTTGTCGGGTCAGCTAGTAGTACTTCATAAGTATCTCTGGTCTAAATAGTGACCCAGACTTGTATAGCATGCATGGAGATAAAGCGGGAGAAATTAAAATTTATAGGAAATTAAAGCGAGTGTCTTACGGGTCATTCATCTTTGTGTACAAATTACACTAGCAGGTGCAGGAAGCTATTTTTCTAAGACAGCTCATTCGAGCAAGGTTTATCATCATCCCCAGTCCATATTCGTCCCCACTACAGGGTCACGAACCTCTCCTAATCAGGAGGGGGATTAGGCCGCAGTCTACCACGCCGGCCTAGTGAGGATTATTAGAGTTCAGACATCCATGCGGGCATGCAGGTTTCTTCACGAAGTTTTCCTTCTCCGTTAAGTATATGGGCGTCTACAATATAGACTGTACATGAATTAGAAATAAATCAGCGATACGGGACCGGGATCGAACCCAAGACCTTATGATCGTGAGTCGTGCACCCACCATTACATTGGTAATACTTAAATTATAAAGCAAGAATCTTTAGGTGCTGTAATTCCAGTTTCTTACAGGCAAGTGCCAATTATTGATTATTCTGAAGTTTGGTAGAAAATAGGGGTGAACCCACGAACTATTACCAATATTATCATTAACTTTTCATAACTTAAGCATACTTAAACAACTAAACAGGCAATTCATTAATTTGAATTATTAATTAACTAATAATTAAATAAATTATAAATAAATAAAAAGCATATGTTTACATATAAACGTAACCGGATTTTTATCTATTAATTCGATATTGTGTATAATAAATCAGTTCAATGATTAAAAAATCATCAATGACTATCATGTTGCTATGTGTACAAGTTGGATGGTAAATATTGTACGCTGAAAACTCAATTAATTATTATTTATATTTACTGATAGAACGACGAACACACGCATTTAAAATTAAATGTAAAGAGTTAAATATTATTTGCGCATTTAATTATGTACATAGGCAGTCTAGTAGTGTTGGATACGACTCGCAATCAAAACGGTGGTGGGATCGATGCCGGTTCCCTACCTTTAAAACCGGTATTACAGGTTATTTCAAACTCATATAAGGTCAAGAACTCATATAAGAAAATCTGCATGAATTTGTGAATTCTACTAATTCGCGATATTCCCCTTCCTCATCAGAGGAGATCCGTGTGATTAGTGGGAAGGAATATGGCGTGGGTATGATTATTTAACTAGGTACTTAATTAAATGGGAATAATTCTAGTAGCAATAAATCCAACCAATAAAGATTGCACGGATTTAACAGCGACCATTTTACATCCATAAAACATAAAACTTAATTCTAAGTCTATTAAAATTAACATAATAAATTTATCCCATAAAATGGTTACGCCTGTTTGTGATTTTGAAATAACTGGCTTTATTTATACTTTTAACGCTCATCATCATCAGTAGCAGGAAATAGGCCTCCTGTGTAAACGGCAGGAAATTGCCTATTTGCAATGTGGCGCCAGCATAATAATAGCGTCACTCCATCTCTTACCGTAGATGCTGTGAGAACCAGCTAAGGGCAGTATCAGGATAATAGGTAGCAACTTTATCCTGTTATTCAAAAATCTACTGCGATTTCCAAGATGTCTGCCAAGCGTAGAGATTATGCCGACCCCCCCCCCCCTGTTTTAAGGAGGAGGAGGACGATGCCCAGCAGTGGACTTCCACGGGTTCATAACGATAATAAATGTGGCATCGGCATAATAATGGCAACAACCCACCTGTTGTGTTGCCAATGCAAGACCGACGCGAGGCTCACCCAGTCTTGGTGTAGTACCAGTAAATCAAGTTTTAGTATTGGTATTATTCTTGCATACGCAGTCTCGCGCTTACTGCAAGTCTCGCGAGCCTTGCTAGACCTAATTTTACTGCCTTATCGCACTAGGTTCTATTCTTATCAAGTGACAAAGTAGGGCTGCTTAGTATTTATATAGAATTAGCTGAAACCCGAGGCTTCGCTATGATAATAATGATTCATACTCTATCTCCACTGTTCATATCTTTCTTTCTGCCAGTTTTGCATGCAAGACCAGGTTTTTAGGAAACACTACTGCTAATCGCTGTTTTGCTGTTGATTAATCGGGACTATCCGTGGAACTATAAAATATCAGCATAGTCAGACACAGACTTTCTAACTCAAATGTATGAATACGTATCTATGAGAAAATATACACACGTAGAGAAAGCTCCGAAAATAAGAACCATTACATTCGACCAGTTTGTCATAAGAATATTTAAATATTACATTCAGATTCATTGTTTTAAATATAAATTCACATTCATTTTTTTAAATATAAATTCACTTTCATTGTTTTAAATATAAATTCACATTCATTGTTA
>WUAW01038044.1:6322-21371 GCA_017165845.1 Thaumetopoea pityocampa | reverse complement strand
AACTGGATACTGGCAGAATTGTACCAAATTGGTCAAACGCCATAAACCAAGAAGTGAAGTGAAGTGAAGACCGACGACCGATGGAGCAGACGGGACCTTAAGTGGAAGATTAATGACCTACCCCAACCTAATCTGTAGTAGCTGGAGGCGGAAGCAGTGGACTGAGATTTACAGGCAAATTTAGAAAAGCCTTCATCCAACAATGGTATAAGAACGGTTCAACTGAATATTTCTGCTAATTTATTTCCTGTGTGGCAAAATATTACTTCATCTCTTCATGAGATTGCTACGAGAAAGGTACAAGTGTAGCAAGGCCAAGTGTGTGACAGTACCTTTATACTGTTACAACGAACATCTACTGAGATCTCCAAGGTAATGTACTTTAGGTAATGGCAAATCGCACCATTTATGGGGGAAAGGTATATCTAGCAGTACTGAAAAAATTGAAATGAATATTTCAAGCTATTTATTTACTGGTTGGTATAAAAATGTCATTCAATCTCTTCCCGTGGATTCCGTGGTTTAGATTATGGCCAATAATATATTTTATGGTAAAAACCTATGTACAACTGTGGACAGAAATATGCTGATTGATGAAGTAAGAATTTTTAGGAATGGTTACTGAAACAACTGATGATAAATCAATAGGCAAAGAATTGTGGTCATGGGTCATTTGTAGATATGGGAGTCTCGGTAGATTTGAGTGAATCGCGGGTAATCTATTCTCGCTATACCTGCGGGGATGAGGAGTGACGCTATTATTATGCCAAAGTCACATAGAAATCCAACTGACACTCGTGCCAAAACAATAGACTTGCCAAAACAACAAGTGTTCACTCTGTGAAACATTGTATATTGTTTCAAACGAGATGTAAAGTGAGATGGTTCCCGTTGCGCCACGAACCGTGTCTCAGTCTTGTATTTCAGGTGCTTAGACGATAGCATATATATCCTGGATTAACACATAGGATATTTTTTATTTAATAGTAATTTTAATTTAAAATTTCAACTATCACGCGGGCAGAAACTAATTTGTAGATTAAATTCTTAATTCTAAAACATACCAAAAAGTTTCTCGCCATCCTTGAGCACTTTAGCAAAACCGAAATCTGTGATCTTGACGTTTAGCTGGTCATCTAGAAGGATATTCTCGGGTTTCAAGTCCCTATGGACAATACTTTTGCTATGCACGTGACGTACGCCCTCCAGGACTTGTCTAAAACAAATTATATTTTGCATATCAACTTTATGACAAAAAATTATTTGACACTTTATGGTTTGTACCCAACTCCATTATATTCCAAAATAACTATGTTTTTGAGGTATATAACGTTCACATACGTAAATTTTATAAGTAATTTTTCAAATACTTCTTATTATTCGCATTAACTGAATATTGGTACTTTTGATTTGGTTTGGCACAAAGCATTACTTCAAAACTACCTCGCTACAGGTTTCCTGTGAGTCTGCATAGCTTTTTGGCAGACCAGAGCATCAAGGTTCTTGTGAGAAGCTCAAGTTTGGAAACAAATGTTCGTCAACACTGGTGTATCGCAAGGGAGTATTCTGTCTCCGTCACTGTTGAGCCTGGCATATAAACGATATGTTTCATGTGCCCAACAATCACTTCTATGCGGATAACAGCATCAGGAATGCAATATACATCGGGTAATTTGGTCTTTATACAGAATTCGACTAGAATTCCCGGAGCGAACTTGGGTCTGCGATTGATACATCTTTCGAACGAGTCTTGGAATAGGGCAAACTAAGACACGACAAGTTCAACCCGAATAAGATTATGCATTCACATCAAAATGAGCTGCTTGTAACACATCCATACACTGAGCATACCCCTTACTACCATACTCAATTGTTTATAACTTAATCACGCCAAAACTACTAAACCTATTTGGCTAACATTTTGACACGGGTAGATGCAAATAGCACACAGTTTACTTTTTATCCTCGAAAAAGTACAGTTCCTGAGGGGACTGTTTAAATAATAACCACTAAACTATGAATTCAAATGTTCGTAAAGCATATCTGGCTGGATGCTACAAATTTTAAAAATAAATGTAAAAAGGGATGTCTCCGTGAGCGGAATCACAAGCAACAGCTAGTTTTCTATTGCACTGTATGTAGCAAGCGCCATAACGATGGAAAAAATAGCTGGTGTTGAAATATCGGAAACTAAACTTATAATAGTATTTTTCACCGTAGCGACCTAGATCAAAGTCCGTTGTTATTTGCAGGGGATGTGGCTCCGAGGCGGTTTCCGATGACAACCACTGCTACGACCAGCGTTAATGAGACATTAGCGGGACCACACTTCCGAAACACGAAGAAGCCGTGTATAGCGTGCTTGGGCGGAGTTAGTAAGTTATACGAAAAAAATAATAAAGTTAGTCGTTATGAACTAAATGTTCAAACCCGTATTACTCAGTAAGCATGTTTGTATGTTTTTTTTAAGTATATATTTAGTGAATACATTAATAATTTTAAACCTATTCCGCATGCTTCAATTGGCAAACTTTGAAAAATCAAACGGCTCATTTTTTTTGTTGTAAAAAAACAAAAAAATGAGCCGTTCTTTCCCTGTACTTTCCACCTAATAAACTCAATTCTGTCAATTCATCAACTAATAACTGATTGATGAATTGACAGAATTGAGACCGTACCTAGAAAATATATCGATAAATAAATATAAAAATTTGAACACGGAAATAAAACGACACCAAAAAACACTAATATTATAATTATAATTATATATTAATACTATAATTATATATTAATAATAATTAATTATGGAGACCTTTTTATACACATTGATCTAGCCATAAATTAAGATTTCCTGTGTCATGGATACTAGAAAACAATATACTTACATATAAAGATAAATGCTAACACATACATAGTTAAACATCTATGAATTGGATATAAACACCCGTGGTTGTGGTTATCACACAGTTTGTCACTACCGGGATTTGAAACCGAATCCAATTAATACAGAAAAATAAGTTCACTACTACTGAACCAATCAGTCATCAAAAACTATTAAAACTACATTGTTATAATTAAAAAATTAAATAAACGAACGCTATATTCCCACACTGTTTCAGGAATCTATGTTGAAAATCTTGCTTAAAGAGAACACTTAGAGCCATTTTTAATTTTGAAAATTATATAAAGCGCGTTATACTGTGGATGGCTCGGAGTACTAGAACACTGCACTGACCGGGCACGAGTTAAATTATAACTGTTTGTACAGTAAGTAGACAGGATTTGAACGAATATGACCTTTATCTGTATCAGCTCTTGTGCACGTTCACAGTAGTCACACAGATACAAAATGGCGAAATATTATCTTTCATGTATGATCTTATGGATTATAGTAGAGGAACAATTATTATTGAGTACGAGATCGGAGACTAGTGCCTGAACGACATTTAAATCGATCTTTAAGTGACACTTACCGCGACCAGATATTGGATGATTTTAAACTAGATTAGACTTAACATGTTTCGGAAACTTAAAATAGGCATTGGTAGCTAAGATGTCACTAGTCGTTGCAAGCATTATGGTTAATGCCGTGATGGTAGCAGTTTGACATTACTCCCTGCCGCCACAATAACAACAAACCCTGACTAAATCGGAATTTGCTGGAGGAGGAGAAAAGGAAGGTGACTGGCAGATAACTATTTACATTTATCAAATAATCAGATCTAGCGCCAAGTAACTAGACATCCATCTATTTAGTTCTCGATATAATCTGTATTTGAGATTGTTAAGGAACCTGGTATCTACATCTGGTAATAATGCCGCATGAATGCTTCAATTTAGGCAGCGTCGACCCTGTTTTTTAATGAATGGTAACGCCTGCCGATTTTAGATGGGGGGACGCACCCACCAAAGCCATTTAGCGTCCTCCAATCCGTAAGGCTGTAACCCAACCATAACGGAATTGACACTAGCACGACACTGTCGTGATGCACTGTCATTACAGATAATCAGCCGCCAAAACGGCGAGGCGGTCAGGTCGAAACAGTAACTACGTAGAGCTGTTAACGCCATCTTAGGTACGCGATATGTCATATCAAACTCTTGATGTTGAACAGGTACAATTATTAACAGCTAATGTGTACAATTATTAACAGTTAATGTACTATAAATTATTAGTATGTCATTTTGGAAAAATTTTATAATTAATAAAAAAAGACTGAAACTGGGAAATATATAAACTTTCGAAAAAAAACCGGAAATACATTTTCTTCATTTGATTAAATTCAATGATTAGCATTTAAGATTAAGTTTGACACTAAGAAAATGGATATTATCTTAGATGGAAGAGCTCTTTTTCCTTATCTATTTAATATGGACCTTCCAAGGTTATTCCTTGGCATATACTTCGTGCTAATTTTACTGCGAATTATAGAGAATGGCCTAGTTTAAATTATCTATCGCTCTCATGCGTGTTTAAAAAATAACAACGAGACGATTTTATTAAAATGCTGCTTATTAACACCATTTATGAAGCGAAGGATAAGAAAAAAAAATCATACGTAAAATAATTATGGCACTTCGTACTATATTCAGTTCGCACAACCAGACCTACAAACATATCTCCAGCAATAACACCAGACTCTTTTTTAGGTGAGTGGGAAAATGTCCTGACCGCATTGCGCTGCAAACGACGCGACGACATGGAATGGGGCCTCCACGCACTAAAAACTTGGAATCCTCCTACATGCATCTGTGCTCCAACATGGTGTCTGCGCAAGCATTCGTTAACATGGTAGCGGCAGGCTGGCTATATTTCAGGCCCCCTGTGGCCAGTTTCTCGGCAGCAGTGGCACTGGCGCCCGTGCGTCTCCACTGACCTTTATACAGTGTTCCACTATACTGATTTTTTAGAGTCGTTTTCTCCACGCCAGTGCGGTCCAGAATTTGGATCTTCTGGAGGCAATTCTGCACTCCAAGCGGTAATTCTCCAGATAAATGGCACTTAGGCTTATTGCCTTGAAATAAATTGTAATAGACAGAGGACTCATGGCTATAGTATATTTTAAAAGTCCTATTTGAGGCAATCGACACTTGTTTATTTATTTATTTAGTGGTAGCTTTTTAATAACCACTATCGCCCCAAATGGGAGTTTTAAAATTTATTATAGCTGTTGGTCCTCTATCGATTAAAATTAATTTCAAGTTAATAGGCCTAAGTGTCACTAATCTGGAGAATTACCCTCCAAGCCCGTCAATATTTGTATTTGTAGGGTCACCAGAACCACGAGAGACAGGATGCAATTTTGATAACAAAGCAAATCTGGAGCAACCCAGAGTCGGTTACTCCCAAGGATAGGGGCAGATAGGGGAACATGCTGGCGGCGTGAGTATCCTTCCAAAAAGGTTGACACCTCTAAGGGCCTCTAGGGGCACCCGAATCCCTCGGGCTTCACACAAACCGAACCCTCCATACCCAAAAGATATAGGAGGGAACCGTACCTATTAACCGAAGGGACGCACTGAAATGCCTACACCCGAAATGCTCACGGAATAAAACCAGACCCTAAGTCGGGATAATGTAAAAGGTAACATAACATCAATGCTCAAGAGGCCCTGACCTCAGTAAAAAGTGCTTAGTCTCAAAGGATGAAACCTCTTACCGATGCGATTTTTTATAGCAAAAAAAATCCAAAGCCCATTGGCACAACACTTCGCGCGCGTTTCGTTTTGTACCTACGATATTTGTTTATCTATCTATACTATTATATAATTGTTAAATTTAAAAAAATCAAAGATATTTAAAAACGAACTACTCAGATCGACTAATTAAGGGCTTCTGAAGCCAAATCCATCGAAGTTTGTTTGTCTGTTCGGGCTTCACGCAAAAACCAGTGGATAGATTTTAGTTAAACTATTCCGGTCTTAAAGGTACTATTCCGGTTTAAATACTGCGGTATGTTTCATCAAAATCGGTCCAGCAGAATTGAAGACACAGCTTGATCCCTGTTTTAGTAGCCGTCAATAAGGTACGAGGTCAAGTAAAAGTGGTTAATGGCTTCTTTTATATAAATCTATTGTGTCGAGATTTCCCATGTTACGGAAAACCGACATTCACGCGGGTATAGCCGCGGGCAAATGCTAGTTGTAAATAAATTTGTACGAATTCGTTCGCACCGATGCTCACCGCATACGACGCGCAGCGCGCGGCGTGTCTCGCCAATGGGCAACAGTTGTTTCCAATCACATAAATGGGCTTGCTGACTAATGCGTGCAAAGTTTGTAATTATTTTTGTAAAAGGTACATTCAGATATCCTAAAAAACCTGCTTACCTCATGATGTATCTAGTTTTTTTCTCGGACAGTGTGACCACAGACGTAAGGTAGTCAAACAACTCGCCATTCTTGCACAATTCAAACACTAAGAATATAAATGTCTCTGATTCAAACACATCTTGAAGCTCAACTGAAACAAATATATAACTCATCATCATCATCATTTCAGCCCATAGCTGTCCACTGTTGAACATAGGCTTCTCCAATCGAATTCCAGCGCGACCGGTCCATAGCCACCTGCATCCAGCGAGACCCAGCGATCCTCACCAGGTTGTCGGTCCATCTCGTAGGTGACCGTCCCACACTGCGCTTGCTAGTACGTGGTTTCCATTTAAAAAAATTATTTATTATTAAATATGATCATATTTTTACTATTTTTTACTTATTTCTTATATTTACGGGAATGTTACACATTGGTATAAAACTATTTTATAGGGTTCTGATTTTTCCATTCCCAAATTTTCATTTACTCCAATATACAATTGAGTCAAGGAATATTCTTAAATATTCATTACTTTTAGAACCGATATATCACAAAGGTTTATTTCCATATTACTTCATAAAAATTCTTGGCAAAAAGCAACTCAACAAACAGTAATTTCAAACATTATTTAATTATATAACAATAATATTAAATATTTTAATTTCTTTTTTACAGAAGAGGCAAAGGAACATGTAGGTCTTCTGAGAGCAAGCAATCACACCCACGTCACCATAGGTTACATTGATTGAATTTCAACCTCATAAATGACAAGATTTAATATCTCAGTTCTTTACATATATTTATTTTATACTGTTAAGAGCTTCTTTTATATGAAAATTGCTTGTAGTGCCAATGACTGTATGTGCTAAAATAAAAGAAAAATTGGTGTATTAGGATAGGACTGCCATAGTGTAATAAATGCAGGTTTGGTCACACAATGTACACACAAACGTGTGTAATAAGGTTAACAACTCACTCACTAATATATGGGTGTCCAGAAACCATCCTCAGGATATGAATCTCTTGTCGTGTTGCATCCCGCATTATGTGCGTATCCACACCGTCCTGGGATTCCTGACTGAGATCTATAATTTTCACAGCGTATTCTCTCCCTGTTTCTTTTTCTATACATCTTCGTACTGTTGAACTGATACCTCTGCACAACAACAGAATAGATTTTCAGTTAAGATTGCTGTTGCATATCTGAGCACATTACACAGTTTGCCTTCATTAAATATCTGATACAAATTTAAATAGAGCAGTCACTCAGTACATAATTTACAGTGTGCTCACTTTCATACCACAATTATTTCTCTATTCAAAATATAATGCGCTTATTAAAGATAAAATATATATTGCACATAGCTTAAAGGTTTGCATTATATTTGTATCCAACTCATTAATGTAAACATGATGCTTAGAACTCCAACAATGATTGTAATGTGCCACACACGAATTTAACCTCAGTTATCATAGATAATGCTGTGGACAGCTTCTGTAAAGATTCAAACCCCATAGCTTGACTTTCTACAATCGTTAACACTAGTAGAAAGGAAAATCTTTTCTGGAATAATATTTATAATTGATAAGTCATGATAACTTGGAGATTAGAAATGGCCTCTAATTTTTTTCTTTTATAAACTGTATTCTGTTCACTGACACTTGACATTGGCAGAATTGTTGCATTATCACAAGAATGCGATAGTTGCTATTCATCACAAAGAAAGATTAGAAATGTCATTCCATTTTTCCATTTCTATTAGCGATTTTAGAAAGTCAACTTGGCTACAGGGGTAGGAATGAAAACATCAGTTTCTGAGAGAACCGTAGTGTGCGAACAATATGTTAAGTATCACAACTCAATTTACTTGAATAATAGTACTCATATGAGTTCACTGATGTACATAACAATGTGTTAAGGTAGGTGAGCATTTTGTTAATCAATTACTTTAAGGGTGAGTTCACATGGAGACATACCTCTAAACAAACATTGTATAGCACAGTTTCATGCCATATACTGGTGAAATTGCAAGTTGTCTAGGTGACATGTGCTGATAAGAATAGATAGTTTTGTTTAGTTGCTTGGACAAAGGTAAAAACTACTGAACCTTTTGTATTCAATACACCATTTAAAATCTTTTAAAGACTAAATCATAAAACCAAATATTATAAAACCAAATATCATAAAATTTATACAAAAGATTAGGATTAGATTAGGCATTATATACCTGAAATGCAGGTTTTTCAAACTCATACCAAGGATCAATTCTTACTACAACCTACCTGGGTACTCAGTGATAAATTTAAATTTTAGACCTATGAAACCTTGGCCTAAGATGGCAAAATTTCGCCCAAGTGATACTGCTGTCCTTCAAAGCCTGGATGAAGTGAAAGAATGGGCAAGTGACCTATAGACTTACTCAGGTAATAACTGGATAGGATTGCTTCAGTGATTACTTGAATAGGATTAGACATGAGGGGACAACAAGTGTGGTAGGGACTGGGATTCAGCTCAACATACGCTTGAGGAGAGTTTGGCATGGGCACACACGCATGTTGAATCCTGTTCGACCAGATTGGACCGAACCTATCCCTGCCTACAGTGTCAGCTATGCTGGCAAAGGATGCAGTGTAAGAAGCCGTAGCCTCCTTCTGTGAGGATGTTATGTCCCAGAAGGAGGCTGTAGAGTGGGATCAGAAAAGGCCAATCTTGCTCAGCTTAAGCGCAAGTGCCAAGATAGCAGTGTAACTGCACTGCTATCTTGTTCCTGCAGTCCAAGTTTCATATATTGGTTAATAAACCAGTTGACATTGGCGAAGGTCCCTCCCTGTATAAACATCTAGCAAGGGGGTCTTAGGGATCATAGATGCAATGGGATGGGTAGCATTTATTCAAGGAGATCCCTGGGAAGTACCACTACATGTGTGGCTCATGTCACTGTGAGCCACTGTAGAGGTGAGTGTGTTGTCCCCGCTGAGAAGTGTTCGTAAGAGTGATGCACTGAGGGGCATTCTTAGGTTTTCCACAGTGGATCCCAAAACCCCTCAGATGTATTGTTGAAGGGTACTGATTTTAGTCAGTAGGAGTCTGACACTTCCTGCAAGCTGCCCTGCGACTTGAAGTAGTCCTATGGTAGGATTTACTGTAGATATAGAAAAAAGGGTGGCAAAATTTAGGGATTGCATATTTATAAGAACAATAAATTTTAAAACTTGCTTTGGCTTCCTTTTTCTGTGAATATACAAACAAAATGCAGTAATGTATTTAAAACAAATATTAAAATATCCAACAAAAATAAGTGATTATTAAATACATTCATGTGAAATAAAATTTTATTTAAATAATTTATTTTAACATACTTAATTATATTCATGTTATGAAAGAAAAATAGGCTATCTTATATTTATACCTTACTATCAATAATAATTACACTTTTGTCATTAAGGTGTGAAATATTATATGTATTAAAATCAAATTTTAGATATTTTACTAACTCATGCAAATGTGACCTTTCAATTCCAAACAAACAAAAATAAACCTTGAACAATTAACAGACATACACTTAACCACCACCAAAATATACATAAATACTAATACTAACATAGCTGAACATCCACTCCAGGGGCTCAAACAATCGTGTTTATTACTCTAAGTATACCCCTGCTAGGATATAAATGCAGGACCCAAAGCCCCAGAAGCAGGATCACAGAGCCAATCAGTCATTAAATAACCAAATATCATAAGACATCTTAGATATGGATGTTTTGTGACACCCTCAGCCTTAGTTTTATTATACACCTCATTACCCATTTAACACAGACAATAGGAGTGAAACCAATGCCCAACATTTGTGCATAGTCAGTTTACATAATAGTAATATATACAAAAAGCTATGTATAAATTTGTTGATAAGCACATAAAGGAGGTCAATTAATTATATGCAAATAATAGAGCTGTGTTGTTGTTACATTAGATGTATTAATTTCTGTATCAGTGATTCACCTTTATAAGTAGACTAATTACATTTGAAAGACTTCCGGATTACCTAAAGGTAATAAACTAATAAAACTTAACTAAGTTTTAGTAACTACTAACGGATACGAATGATTGGCGCCGTCAAGGACAGACTGACTGTCTTACCAGTTAAAACTATATCGACACCTAGATATAGTTCTTTAGAATTGGCACGAACGCAACATGTAAAATCACGATCGACTGTAGTGATAGCAGCAAACTGCTCACCTGCCTATTATTTCTTTCGGTTCGTATTTAGCATAAAATTCTTTAGCTGCATCTTTATCCGGTAAATTATCATCGTCCTCCTCCTTCGCCATTGGGTTCACTGTCACTTTTATAATATTTTAGTTCACTAATTACACGTAATTATTCACATTGACGAAAGATTACTATTGTAAACGACAGAAAACATTTTTCAATGTGTTTGATAAAAATCAACTTGTAAAAGTATGGCCTGTTCAAATTATAATATAAGGGATTCAGAGTTAGATTGATTTGACAAGATAGATTTTAGTTTATAAAACTAAATAAAACCGAAATATTCACATTACACCAAATGATAATTTATAATGAATGCTAAAAGTGAAGTAATTGTAATGAACTTTCAGGAATCAGGCCGAAAATTAAAAGGTTTTTATTTCCATTACAGATTCAGATTCCACATAAATATAAGTCGACAGTAAGGAAAGTGAACTGTGTCTTCAAAATATGTATAGCAAATAAGAATGTTATAGGGTTGGCACTAGCAAAATTTCGCATTTAGTAATAACAATAATGGTAATAATATTATTAATATCAATACAAAATAGACTTATAAACTCTATTTCGTTGCTTTGAAGAGCATTTGGCATTAGATTCATTCTGGAGAGTGTGCACAGGAATTACATGATATAGTTCTTCCAGCTCCCTTCCATAACGGACGACTAGACGTAAAGTGGGTTATCATCCCTAACTGGTTGATGTTCCGACCATCCGTACTAAACGTTTTGCTTCTTCGTTCTTAATGCATACGGTCAAGGACTGGAATAGTCTGCCGGCGTCAGTGTTTCCCTCAGATTACAATGTGGACGTTTTCAAGAAAAGAGTGAACAGGTTTCTACTAGGCTAGCGCTCTCTACCACCTAAGACTACATCGCTACTTACCATCAGGTGGGATTGTAGTTAAGTGCTAGCTTATTATAATTAAAAAAAAAATAGAGTCTAAATTTAGTTAAGTTTTGTTACAGCAGAATTACCTCTGTTGTCCATCCTTCGAAACAAAGTAAAATTGTGTGGGAATGCATAATACACAGGATGCAAATTAATAAGTTAATCCCTTTCAAGATAATGATCACTTAATAAACGCGTTACGAAATATGAAGTTAACTTTTCATCGTTAATCATAGTTTTATCCCATATTATATACGATTATTGACGATTCATTCATCCAATGACACGATATGTGTATATTTTCAGACAACCATGTCTTACCAATATATCATATCATACTTAATAAAATTGTAACACTAACTGACAGCATTGTTTGAAATAATAGATCTAGAAGTAAATCATTCTTTATATAATATAGATATACGCTCAGAAGGCATTAAAATTCTGTCTCGAAGAAGTTTATAAGAAGAAGTATTTAAGAAGAACATAAATCACTAAAATAAAATTTCAAAAGATACATATCCGAATTGCCACTGAAACTCTTGTTAGGATCTGCCCTTATAATAAAATACTTACTAAAACATGGAAAAAAGAATGGATACCTCTTTCTCAAATTAGAATACTTATATACAATCAGTCACGAATTGTTCTCGCGAGTGTAGGCAGAGACCACTTCTTTCCACTTGTTACGATCCTGGCACATATCCTTTGCTTCTTTTATTTTCATTATTAGGATACTTGTGAACGTAATATTACAGAAGTTGAGTTATACAATAATATAATTATTTTAATTTATTTATTCTATTGTGTATTAATTTGTAAGAAGTATTTACATTATTAACCTTGTGATAAACCCTTTCATTACCACCGCCGTATTTAGCCGGCATCCACTGGACGCCCCATGTGTATTAACGTTGTATTTAGCCGGCATCCGCTGAACGCCCCGTGTGTACTAGGGCCGCATTGAGCTGGCATCATGATACCGCTTGATAACAGGCCCAATCTATTGCAAACTTCCACTGACTGACAAATATGTAACAAATTAAAAAAATCTGAACATTAGCTTAGCACCATGCAATGTACACACTTCGCAGCGCGCTGTACCGTTCAGTAGCCTCTCTTCGGCAGATCAGGCTGTGATAAGGAAAGCGATAAGCATATGGTTACAGTTTTAAATCTATTAAGAATTGATCGTTATAAAAAAAAACATAAGTTATCTTGAATTTGGTATAGTTTAAAATTATGTATGTATTCTCTCACTAAATGCAAAATTTTGCCGGTGCCAACCTGTGCCCTCAATTCAAAATTGACATTTGAGAACACGGCTTAAGTTCTTTCTACCTATCAGTTAATCATTATACCATAGATAAATATATCTGACGTAACCTTCATGACGTATCTGTAGTGAAAATAAAATCGTCTCAAAATAATGAAACAGCTGTTTTATGAAGAGAAAAAAATCTTCCTTCTCTCTCACTTGCTAAATTGTTATCATAAATTTATTTTAGCTTCTCCTTTCGATATATGTAAAAAAGTAAGGATAGTAAATATTTTATGCTAAAATTTAACAGTTGTACTTGATATTCATATATTTCCATCTTTGTTTCTCATTTCTTTTTTATAGATATTATGTTTGCGATTGCTTGTTGTTCGTGGTCCCAAATGTTTTGCAGTGATATGCAAAATATACCTGTAATTATCCGCGATCAGTTCTTGTGGACTCTTATCTTAAAGGAGTGGATTTCCGTGTATTCATTCTTAGTGTAGGAATTTTCGAACCAGGTCAGTAACTACGCATAATATTCTATTGACAATGTTGTATTCTACTATCTATTGGTGCACCATCTTTTAGACAGCCTTGAAGCAACAGAATACTAGTTTAATCATTTCTTTGTTCATTTTCTTCCTAACAAGTAAACTGCTTAGACTGTGATGTAATCTGAATTGTTTCATATTTGGATATTCGTTATTTTACGTGTCCTAAATGCATAATCCTTATGTTTAAGTCAATAATAACTATCATTTTTTTAAGTGTTAGAAATTTTAATTACATATATACTATCTAACTTCACAATCCTATCTCAATAGGATTGTTAAAACCCACTTGTATTAAAGTTTAGGTAATTTTTTATAATAGTCCTACTTTCGCATATTGACTTGAAATATTTTAATCAATAGAGGACCCACAGCTATAGTATATTTTAAAAGCCCCATTTGGGAGAATTCAACCACTTTAGGTAATTCTTCTGATTAAGTCCATTAAGGCTTATTGAATTGAAATATATTTTAATTGATAGAGGACCTGCAGCTAAAGTAAATTTTAAAGTCTCATTTGGGACAATCCACATTTGTTTATTCATTTCACTCGACTCATGCGTTTTCTATAATAACCTAACATGCTCTTCCAGGCTTGTTTGTCATTGCACCTACTTTTGGTCATTTACATACATACACTCATGCCAATATCCCATAAGGGTAGTCAGAGACTATAGTATATACTACATACATACATACAGTCATGCCTCTTTCCCATTGGGGTAGGCAGAGACCACATCTTTCCATCTGCTATAATCGTTCAATGTAGCAGAGTGGCTATCCGCATCCCACATTTTGCCCCTGTGGGCAACTAGACATGTCGGGTGGGGAACCACGATGCTGCCATTTTATAAGGTTAAAAATGTTAAAATTCCTTATTGCGTTCCCGCAACTTAATGGAGAGGAAAAGAAAAAGAATGAGGTAGGAAAGGTGTATTGAGCAAGGAATATGGAACTTTGGAATAGGATACTACTATCTAGGAAGGAGTAGGAAGAGACGGTAGTAGCTTGGGAAGCCAAAGTCGCTTACCCATATACTTAAGTCTATTTACCGGACAGGCTAAAAGACTAAGTACTCCCTGACCTTTGGCCATTTATTATGTTATTTTGTCCTTTAACGAAGATTTTTACACCCACCACTACAGTAAAATCGTAAGTACTACAATAAATATGGCAGCTTCTATTATAGTGTGATTTTAAGAATTTGAAATATTTATTCTCAAAGGACTTTTAAAATTTACTATAGCTGCGGGTCCTCTATTGATTAAAATATGTTTCAAGTCAGTAAGCCTTGGTGAAGGTAATCTGAATAATTAACCAACTTTGTATTGGTGATGATGATGATATATAATCCGTGTACATCATTGGTGTCATATCAACATCCTTACCAAATTTAAAAGAATCAGATCAGTGGTTGATATACCAGGAATTAATAAACAGAAAGAAAACCACTTTCACTTTATTATTTTAGTACAGATTTGTAATATGTTAATTATACAGGCTTGCAGAATTCCTGGCATGCATAACTTAATATATTTATATTACTTATTTTTTTCAATGGTGAAGTAATAATACTGGAGCTATTTTACATGATTTAGTAAATCCTTGGAATTCATTTTTTAGTTGATATATTGCAAATTCAGTTCAAGTGAGATTTCTAAATGATATGAATTTGACCTTTAAATTTAATCTATGGAAAATGAATCTATCGAAAACTATAAATAAAAAACATTGGCACTACACTATTCATA
>WUAW01038042.1:6496-18450 GCA_017165845.1 Thaumetopoea pityocampa | reverse complement strand
AATAATGACAAGAAAGCGTTTATTTTCATTTATTAGGAATAGATAGTGTTAATAAATATAGTCGATAACGTGAATAACAACTTTTTTCATACAGAAAAACAAAATTACTGGCATTATCAACGGATATAAACTTATCTCCAAGTACGTTTATTTAGCAACCACTTTAATGAATTCACTCGTGTATTGAAAAACGTAATTTTTCTCTTTTCAGTATTGTATCAATATTCACTAGTTATCCACCATCAATCAACATAAACAATTTAAAATTTTGACTTGCAATGAATCAATGAACTATGAAATAAAAGAACAGTCGACCATAACTTTATAAGTACCGACTACCGACCATAGATTATAGAGTCTATTGTATATATCATAGGCAAAGGAATATTGTGATACTGAATCCTAGTCTGCGCAATTTATTGTCACCTCATTATTACTGAAAATTTTAAAAATAAACCGTGAGTTCAACAATTATTATGGAGATATTTATTCGATATATCAATTGAAATACATCGATATATCGTAAAACATCGACTATAACTGATGCATCGAATGATATAATACATCGAAAGGTAAACATCGATGTTTTCGATGCATCGATGTATATCGAGCGTCCATAGAATATATCTGTCAAGTGATAAATCACCTATTATAAGTACCTACCCAAAGAGTAAAGTATAGGTAATATATGCTGAAATACCTACCTATCTAGGATTCTACTTATTTTTTTTCTTCATATGTGTGTGCTTGTATGCTAAATCAAAATAAGTACAGTCTGCATCGATTGAAAACGCTGTATTTAATATAATAACAATTTAAATTTCTGATTAACAATGAATAATAGCAGTTACACTCCCAACTCCGGTGTTACAGGTAAGTAATTTTTTCGACAAAGCCACGTATTTGGTTACTTATTTCTGTGGAACTGAAACTTTAAAATTATTTTTATTTACAGCACCCATTGATCCTGGTTGGAATGACCCGCCAAAGTTAACATTTAATACGCAACAATCAACTCCTAATAGACCACGAAATATATTGAACAAGAGAGTGGCATTTCCCATGTCCAAAACTATGTCTAGCCCAGAAGCTCCTCCCCCTGTTATTCATCCACCGATACCAATTCTGTTACCCACTGCACCTGTAAATCACGTCACTAGTAATATACAACCAGAGGAGATTCTAACAGATAGTGATAAAATACTTGTTGAAGTAAAGGAAATACTTCTAAATTCACTGGAAACCAGTACTGAGTTGGGACCAAAAGCAAATGACATAAAAAGAAGGATTGATATGATGGAAGAGATGTGGATAAATGGAAAACTTAATAATACAGTTTTTTTACTAATGAGAGACTTGGCTTATGGTAAATATAATAAGTATGTAGGTTTATAGAGGAAGAGTAGTGCTCATTGTATAACTACTTTGTAGAATGCAAGAGATATTTTCTACAATTGTTTCAGTGCATGAGATATATTTACCTATTTTGGGTTACTTTTGACAATGCTGTTACTTAAATGACCTGAAAGTTGTCTGAAATGTAACTTTTCTAACTGTACATTCTACATAGGTTCATGGTGGCACCAGACAACTTGTGATAAAATAGAAGAAAATAGAGGTTATTAGACTATGTATGTGTATCATTAAATCTTTTAATTACTTCCAGCCTTACGGGATGACATACCCAGCCAAGCGGATGCCATCCATCGTTCACTAATGGTGGATCATGTGAGTGCAGTTGGAACATGGATGCCAGGTGTCAAGCAGCTTATACACAACTGTATAGCACGTTCTGAACTACTTGCTATTGACAGAGAATAAGTGATTCAGTGAAGCATAATATAGAACTAAAAGAATATATGTATTATTGGAAATTCAGTCCATTAATAATACTATGTGTGAATATACTAAAAGAAATAACAAGAATTTATTGGTGGTCAAATGTAGAAGTTTTAGAAATCTTAGTAACTTATCTGACCACCCCTTTATTAGTTGAATTATGTTTATTGTTATGTTTACCTATTTCTAGAAATATATGCTTCTAAAGCTAAACCTAGTGCTTATAATATGTTATGACTTACAAGTAAAAGTTCACTTTCACATATATATTTTATGAAACTAAACTGCAACTACCAATGGTGAATATGTAGGTCCCAAGTAAACCATGTTAGTTTACTGGTGTTAACACATCTTGCGCGGGTAATTTGCTGTCAGTCTTACCATATAACGGGCGAATTTTTACAAGATGTAAAATCTGCCCAAAATTACTTTAGTCGCTTTACACGCAAGATGTGAAATCTGCGCAAAATGACTTTAGTCGCTTACCGCGCAAGATGTGAAATTCGCGCAAAACGACTTTAGACGCTTCCCACACAAGATGTATTAAGAATAGAAATTGTTGTAAATATTGTATTTTTGATAAAAATGAAAGACAAATGTTTAAACACATATCATATGCTATACGAGACTTTTATGCCCATTTAACGTTTATGGCACTCTTAGTATATTATTGAATGCTTTTAATAGCAAGGTAAACAGTTGGTTCTAGCTATTATTAGAGGCTTTTGGGCAGCTTGAATAGCACTACAATAGGTTGGCCATTAATAAAAGAATGAAGTTTGACTAGTTGAACTAGTTATGAAGTGTATTTACAAGAGTGTAATTTACATTAAATAGATACTTCTAACAATATTTTTAGTCTTTAAAATTTTATTACTATTTGTAAGTATTTGTGATATTTTTAAATTATTTTTATTTTTGATCACATAAATGTGACGAAAGTAAGGTAGTACAAGCTTTGTATGTCATATGTGAAAAGGACATCTACAACTTGTGGTACAAAAATATAAATAAAACGAAGCCATGTCCATGTCTTTTTATTTTATAACTTAAATTACCTTTATAATACTTGTCACTTCTATTTCTTGATGTCTATATTTACAAATATTTACATCATACTTTTTATAACAGAAGAACATGACGGGACAATACATACAAAAACAAACTTTAATGAAATTATTACTGTGAAATGACTATACAGTAAGAAATGGAATAAAAATAAGATTACTTTCAGTACATACGATCGTATTATACTCAAGTGAATGGGCTCAAGTCATAGTCGATCAGAAATCAGCAATATCGATGTATTGGTGTTGCAACAGAGATGGGCCCCGTGACCATCCTTCGATTCGTATCCACTATTTTTCATTGTTAACGAAAGTTGTCCGCGTTTTACGGGAACATTCAATCAACTCAATCGAGGTAATGCAACAGTAAGTCTAAATTCCCCGCTTGATCGGTTTGGGCGCAACCGTGACGCGCACGGGCCGACAGAGCTCGACGAGTTGCGCCGGCTCGCGGCTGCCGCCCTCCTCGACGGCGAGGCACACCGAGATGTCCACGCCGCACGGCTCCGTCCACACGCCGTGGGATATCAGCACTTTGGTGAGCAGCCGCACGTTTTGCGTGCCGTCATCATCTGGAAGCAGTGTACAAATATTATAAGCGTCCATTTAAGGACGGGTTCCTGGGTGAGCGATGCCATTACATCATCTGTATTTAGCGTTGAATGGCATCAGTGGAATTTTTTTATAGAAACAACATAGAATGGTTTCCATGGATCATGATATAATCAGACTAAAAAATAAATTTCGAACAGTCATCCTCTAAAGAGACTTAAAAGCTGGATGATTCTTGACTACTTGGTCAATATTATAATAGAATTGTAACTGTAAACTTGTATCACATGAAAACTACATAATTGATTTTGATGGTGTTTTCGCTAATATATTGCTTATAGAATTGAAAAGAGCATAGGTGATTAACCATCACCATATCCGCTATTGTCACGTTGTCGATGCGGGTAGCAGCTAATAGTAGCTCTGTATTCAATGGCGGGAACGTGCGATGGCGTACTGATCGTTGTAAGGCGACGACGTACTGGTGTTGTGATGGTCGAGCGGGCGCAGGTGGTCGCGCGGCGGCAGGAGCGCGTGCACGCGCGTGTCGGGGTACGCGACGCGCACGCGCAGCGCGCCGGGCCGCCGCACGCGCAACACCTCCGCCTCGAGCGCCACGCCTGTGATCAGCCCCGCACAGAACCGCAGCACCGTGTCCGTATCCGCCGCCGGCTCCACTATCTTCGCCGTGCACATGCGGATCTGTGGCACGCGTAGAACACCAATTATAGTCTGGGCGGTTATCGTTGGCTACACTTTACGTATACGGACGGTAAGACGAGGGAGCGAAGCAAGTGGTCTAACCAGTAATGTTGTTCACTCCCTCGACTAACTCAAAATTATTGTACGTGTAATGTGTTGTTGTAAGAGACTATAAGCTACGTCGATTAAGTTCGGTCCACTAAATAACTTATTTGTACAATAAGTGACGTATCCGCAATATAACATCATACCATGTATAATATAAACTACAATCTACAAAGCCAATCGTATATAGAGACGACGATATAGGTAGAACTCTAAATTCTTTTTCATTTCCACACAGACAACAAATATTATTGGAAAAAACGAGGACAGAACATAATTTTATGTCTTTCAGCGGACGCTAGTTTTTTCAAAGCTGGCGTTATCGAATTCCGTTTCCGACAGCGGAGTCCGTCCTCCAACTCAATTTACTCAACTTTGCAAAGTCTTCACCATGCACGGTGGTGATTCCGTAGGATTTCATATTTTAATCCACGACATCCAACCACCAATTTTTAGGACAGCTGTGAGATCATGACCCACGGCGACCATATCATTTCCTACCAACGTTCTCTCTCAGAGGACGAATAACGTGGCCAAACCACCGCAACGGACGCTCTTAGAGTTTGTGTCGCGATCATCGGGACTGCTTCAGGTACAAGAGTCGCGGACACCGTCATACAACGTGACGTTTCTCAATCATCTCAGCGACTTAGAATGTCCGAATGGACATGCCGACTGCTCCACCGATTGTCCGCGACCTTAAGGATCCTTATTCAGATTATCGATCCACGTGGTCGGGTCCGCTGGCGACCCACGCTTTTTGATTCGGGATCGCCACTAACACTTTAGGACCTTGAAAGACCACCGGTTGTGCGAACTGCGCCCCCCCCCCCCCCAACTGCTACTTCAGCTTTGCAATCTTTCGAGTCACATAAGTGACTAGTTCTCTTGTGGAATATTAAAATGCATTAGAAATAATATTAACGTGCGAGTGCTGTAAGCTGCTTACTTTGAGGTTGGGTTTCGGTATGACGGGCATGGGCGCCGCCTGCAGCAGCGGCATGATGGCGCGCGCCAGCGCCGCCGGCTTGTTGTCGCCGTTCATAGACAACTGCCGGAACACGGCTATCGTGAACGGGTCGGGCTCCACGCCTGTACAAAACGTTCATGCAATTATTGACTTACTAGAACCAGATTAAAAATGAAATCCCTTTAAAATTTGTTTACAAAATTCTAAATTAGATTACAACAAGAAATCTTACTTTTTAAAAAAATAAACTGAAACGAAATACTCCAACAAATTCTACCCTAAAAGTATTGCAAGTATAGCATTGCAATTTGTGTATTTGACAGGTCAAAACAAAGAAGTTAATTGCAAGGATATGTTTATACTTATTAAATAGTCTTTGCGTCTTTGTCTAGCTCCGCTTGGACTTAAGATTTGCTATATGAAAAAGAGTATGTAATATTTTCTCGTGCATCTCACCGAATACCTACCTACGAATATACCAATAAATCTACAAGAAGGCGGTATCCACACTGCAACAATTCTGTCTACCTTCATTTATCATTAACACTTTGCCGTCCGGCGGCACCACAGTGGTGTCGCGCGCAAAGTACTGCTATCTTGAAATTTCATGAAAATAGGGGGACAGAATTGAAAACTCGTGATAACTAATAATGAGATCACTAAAACTTGACAAATTAAATCTCCCGATAACCTCAAGAACGGCCGAGGACAGGCGAAGTAATCTGAATCAATGCTGCCGGCGCCGAGCTAAGATATATCTATGAAACGTGCGGACGCCAAAGTGTTAACATATACACGTTCTATTAGCGCTAAGCAGCAATTTGTATAGCACAAATATTAATAAAAGTAATTCAAACTTGAGAGTCAGATGTTTGATACATTCGACAACCCCGCGTCGAAACAATATTCATAACCTATAATTAAAAAGCACATCACCTGCAGCAGCCAGAAGCCTGTCTAGCAGCTCTGCGTGGTGCGTCAGTGCGGCGGCCGCGGAGAGCGCTGCAGCAGCGGGGGTGAGGGCGGCGCCCCCGCCGGGTGTGGGGGCGGGGGTCCCCGGCGCCGTCGCCCCCGCGGGCGCTGTGTTCGCCGTCACCGCGCAAAGTCGCGCCGCACACACTCGCAAGGCCAGTTGCCACACACAAGCGTTCTCTTGTTCTGACACACCGCTGAACTGATGTTGCAGTCTGCGTGTCAAACATTTAAATTAACTAATATTGTGAAAAAGTGCTTTAACTAAGTACCAAATTAATACATTACTCTTTTTAATATTTGCATGTCATTTGAATTATGATAAAGCACGTCGCCCGTGTATCGGCCTGTGCCAGTCCACAGCTGCGCATGGGTTTACTCCTAAAGGAGGGACTTGACATAATTTCCACGCTTCTCGATTCTCAATCTGGGCTGAGCACATCTCGTATGGAAAAAAATTATTCGGCCAATTCATGTACGAGTATACTGACCGAAGGCAGTCTGTAGTCAAGTTGTGCAGCGCGTGCGCGGGCGGCCCGTCGTTGGAGCGCAGCGCGGAGTGCAGCGCGAGCACGCAGCGCGCGAACAGCGCCGTGAACTGGGCCGCGCCGCACACCAGCGGCTCCATCTCCGCCAGCCTGCGCACAGCCGCACTGCGGTCACGGGCACGTTCACACAGCGCAAATAGCGCATTCATTATTATTATTATTCTTTATAATTTTTGGGAATTTAATAGCTAGTGGTGGTAACTCTGCGGTAAGAGAACTAAATTTAATCTCTCCCTATCTTTTACTAATGTCAAACGCTAAAACGAGACAGCTACACTTTTGTTGATGTCAGTTTCCTTTAGGCAGGTCAAAATTAAAAGATTTAGACGCGATCTCGCAACATACCGACTAAAGATACGAAAAACGCAACATTTTTTGAACCGTTTTACAGAAATGGAGGTCGATACTCGCTAAAACTGTTTGCTATCTCGTTTTAACGCTTGACATTAGAAAAAAGATAGAGAGAGTGTAAATTTGTTAAGTTCTGTTAGAGCAGAACACCAGTGATACTAGCAGAACCAGAATATATAGGGTGTTTCGTAATGGCTCGTATTCTGTTCTAGCACTAATTCCAATCTAGTTGATTTTAGGACTATAATGGGGTATTTGAGCCCAGTCATATAGGGATGGGATGTTTTCACTATACTTGAAAACTAGTTTCAGAGTTTTTTCAGAATTACTCACAACTGGAAAAGAAAACAAAATACACACTCTGGTAAAAACTAGGGATTCTAGTTACCTGGTACCATTTCATCTGACAATAGTAGGATTTTGTAGATTATATTGCACTGAGAAACTAAATTTAAAAGTAAACTAAACCTAATTTAAGTAGATTGGTCGTGGCGGCAGACACGATGCTATCAAAAGGAAATAAAAAGGTCGTAGGTTCATATATGGTCCTCACTGAGTCAATTCTAATTCATGTACGGTCTAAATATTAGGCACTAATGTAATTAACAACGAAAGAAAATTTCATAAGGAAACCTGCATGCCTGCATAGGTATGAAGTCTACCAACCTGCATTAGGCCAGCAAGGTAGACTACGGTCTAATCCCCCTCCTGATTATGGGAGGTCTGTGCCCTTGTAGTGGGGATTAATATGGGCAGGGGATGATGATAAGCCTAATTTCAGAGTAAACTAAAACAAAGTCATTTACTCAGTATCGACATAAATACTTTTAAAAAATCAGAGGAAGGTTGTTAAACAAAGTCTCACTTGTTCAGTTGCTCCTCAGCCGACTGCAGCATTTTGAGTCGCACGTTGATGGACAGCGTGGCGTTGTCAATGTGCTGCAGCACTGAGTCGAAGAATTTGCGCACGGCGCTGTCGTCCATCGCCGACTCGATCTTCTCCGCCGTAGACCGCTGAGCATCACCTGGGACCATTCAGTAATGTATACGGCCGCGTATGTTCAACATAATAATAACACTACCGAAGTGACGCTATACATCTCATCTGGATGCTGTGTCGGCCGCCTTACGGATATACCAAGGAGCAGCTTTCGCGTGTTGTTCAGTCAACGTTTTCTGCCTATCTAAGACGCCTGTCAGACGTGTATTGTTTGAAATCCTTCCGTTATATAAAGGAGTTATTTAAGTCCAGCAATGGACGAAACCGGCAAACTTTAAAAATTTGGTACGGATGGCCAAATTCGAAAATACAATACAATGCGTGTATAACACGCAATCGGTCTTTAAAATGAGATAGCATTTTGTATTGACTGAAGCTATAAAAGAATATTCGCTATAGGGACTAAAGGCAATCAATCAGCCTACGAAAAATGTTCGGAGCACTGTATGAAGTGCTAGCGTAATTAATTAGCAAGTGACAGGCGTTCCTCTGAAGGCAATGAAATTAGATAATTGTTTTTGTTTTCTTTTTTTCAATTTTCTGAATACTTCTGGATGTATGTATGGTGTGCAATAAAGAGTAATCTATCTATCTATCCAATGTTTGGTGATGATGCGGGAGAATCACATCGAGTTGTGTTAATTCTGATGAGTTGAGATGTAATTACCGAGCGGCAGGCAGGGCACGAGGTGCGGCATCGTGTCGCGCAGGTACGTGTAGTGCTTCACCGTGTGCTCCTCGAACAGCGGCAGCATGGTGGTGCAGTGTTGGGCCGCGTTCAGCACCAGGATCAGAACGCACATGTCTGGTGCATCGAGTCAAGGCATCGACATGTACATTAAAATTACGACCTCAAAGTTACGACCAAGATACCAAAATGTATGATCTTCTCATTCAGAATGTTTGTGAGTGAATGAGACAACAAACTTAGTCCCCCTCACCCTCTTTAAAGAGAAAATCTGGATCTGTATCTTTGTGATCTAATGTAAAACATGTAGCCTAAGCAAATGACATTCGACAGGAGATTTAAAATTTCATTTTGTAAAGAATGGTTGCAAATGACATTAGGTACAGATAACAAACAGCTCGACTTGATATTTTTCACTCATTTTCTGTCAAAACACATTGTCGATTCTCTTATTCTTAAATTCAATGATAAATAATGCGCATTAATTAACTAAATATGGCATTATTTTTTGTAGGAACCCTTTTTCGCAAGTCTTTTGATAATAGACATCAATGCCCCTAGCTTTATTACTTTTTAAATTTGTAAACATAAGTTCTCCGATTGCCAATTTAGTTCACAAAAATTACCACTTGAGGCGCTGGTGAACTATAGAATAAAAAAAAACTATCTGAAATCACACTAAAAATAAAACTTATGGACATAAACTTAGGAAAAGGATACACGCCGGATCTTCGACGTCGGGTTCAGGCATGTCGAAGAAGGGATGCACTGCCAACAGCCGAGTGGTCAACGGAAGAACCAGGGACGCGTGCGAGCTACCCAACCTCTGCACGCAACGGAACGTGGACCGCTTATCCTGCGCACACCATAAATATTATTGAATTTAGAATGACATCAGGAGGTACATTGGTGGTGTATTGGTAAATGATACGACTTACGATCTAAAGGTCGCTGGTTCGATCCCGGTCCCGTACCACTGAGATATTTCTAATTCTCATGTACGGTCTATCGTAGACACCAATGTACTTAACAGAGAAGGAAAACATCGTGAGGAAACCTGCATGCTCGCTTGGGTGTGTGAAGTCTACCAATCCGCACTAGGCCAGCGCGGTAGACTACGGCCTAATCCCCCTCCTGATCAGGGGAGGTCCGTGCCCAGTATTGGAGACATATGGACTGGGGATGATGATGATGATGTCTCTGGCTACAGATTAAACAAGAGCGAGGTATTATTAGATTGGTTAAATATGTATCTACAGATATATAATTGCAGCTTGAAAAACGGTTCCATCCATATCGTACACAAAGCGACCTTATGCGATTGCAATCTCAGCCGCCTCACAACCGCGCTAGCCGTGTACTTGGTACGAACGGTGTGCGAAAAAACTGCACAAGTATCAGTAAAACAATGAAAAAATAACTAAGCTGAATAATGAATATTAACATTGCATGTGATAATAAACTCTATGTTATAAATGGTAGGGTTCCAAATTACGTCAAATCATTTATGAAAAAAATATGCAGAGATATGCGAGTCTAAAATTTTAAACAGCTCTCGTGTAAAGTATCCATTGTGTAGATGTGACATTGTTCGACGACAGTGTCGATCTGTTCAGCATGCGCGGTGCTTATGTAACGAAATAGTTCCCGCGTAACCACTTCAAGGATACACGTTACAACAGATACTTTGGCTACACTTACCTGAGGGTACCTCTTGAGATTCTCCAAAATTTTGTCGATACACATTTCTAGACAGGTCTTAGACGCAACCGTGCAGGAACCTAGCATCCTGTGTAAGCCCTCTCTCACGTCCATCGAATAATCCTGGTAAAACGATTACAAATCATTAATCTGACAAAGTATAAATAGATCTGTCTGAATTAGGACATGTATATTTTGTAAGGAAATTTAAACATTTCAAAACAAAAAAAAACTAATAAAATTAAAATTGTATGTATGTAAAACAAACTTTGTCAAAATCTGTGAAGATTTTTGTGTAGACCAAATTGTATGAAATCTAGTTTATTTTGAAATTAACACCTGCAATTAATGTTGCCCAAAAAACAGTCTTGGTCTTGCATACAAGACTGGCAGAAAGATATGATGGGATACCGGGAATGAAGACAGGACGTGTATCATTATCATCACCGGCACATCGCGAAGCCGCAGGAACCTAGTTTGATGAGTAGTGATTAGGTCCTGCAAGACTCTTGCAAGTCCAAGACTGGTTATGCAAGAACAATATCAATACAAAAATTTGATTTACTCGTCAAAGACTGGGAGAGTCTCGCGGTTTTTTCGGGTCGAGAGTTTTCATAGGTACTACACTATCTACAAAAATTATATACAAACAATATCAGAATCACCAGATCCCATTTTATTACTGAATGGCAGTGCAGCTTTCAATATACATACCTCCAGAGCTCCTAATATGGTCTCGAGCTGGTCCTCTCTCAGCACGATATGGTGAGAGATGCGCGTGAGGCTGTCGATGGCACGCAGGCGCACATCTTCAATCTCGTCATTGAACATGTCCACCAGAAAGTCGAGAGACGTGGTGGCGAACACTGGATTCTCCATCGATAACTGACACACGGCGTCCACAGCAGCTGTGCGCACCTCTACATGAAGAATTATAAATTATTTATTTAGAAGCTTCTAAGGAAATATAAAGCACAAAGTGACCAGACTGTTTTGTACAGTCATATATTTTGTACACAACTTGAAAGTATTTTGTTAAGAACTCATTTATAGAATATATCCCACGTAACATCAAAACTGGTAGGAACTGGTGTGTGACAGTCAGTCGCCGCCATTTTTATTTAAATTGCGGTAATCGATTATTCTGGTATATACAGGTAGAGGACATTTAAACAAACAATGTCCACACACGTGATACCTACCTAAGTGAAGATGATATAATGAAGTAGAACGATTTGCATTGTACTTATAGTAATACCCTCCTAATAGGTCCAGAGCCATTTATCCCTAAAGATAAGGGTGAATCATGAGCATATTGCAAAAATAAAAGTTTAGTGTGTGTGTGTTTAAAGTGATTTATTAAACTATTTTCAAACTTCAAAATGTTCGAGGGTAGATCCAAAAGTGATGATATTTGGTTATCTCTAGTCCTCGTAAGAATCCAGAAACTACTTTTTTT
>WUAW01038041.1:0-12475 GCA_017165845.1 Thaumetopoea pityocampa | reverse complement strand
ACTTCGACCCTACAGCTGATGACACAATCACCTACGTCATCATGGGTCATCATAAAATCCTATCGCTATACACTCATATACGTAGTACTTCACAAAAGCCAAAGCATAAAGGCACGCAGACTCCTTGACAGAAGATAGACAATTAACTCTGCTTACGCTTGACGTATGTCGTTCACTTTATATTTCACAAATTGCAGTGCAAATCTCGCATTCTCTCGATGACCCATGTAGAAGAATGTAAAGGCGTTCAATCGGTCTTGCTCCTTGACTCGGTAGTTCATGATCATGTCTATATACCTAAAAAAAAGTAATATCTTTAACTAGCCATGGCGCGCAGCTTAGCCGGCGTATTTTTTTGCGCCAAGTCACACATGACTTATCGAATAGAAGTGTCATACCAATACACTTTTTCGTATCTATTAACGATAACGATTGTCGAATGTCAACTTGGCTAGGGGGCTGGTTTGAGTCAATTAACCTACTTTTTTGTTCGCATGCATGGGATTGCCTTATTTCAACACATTTGCTAAGAAATCTCTATAAGGCGTTATCTTGATCAAAAAATTTTATATTTTTTTAGATAATTTCCCGAGCTTAGGTGTAAAAGTCATTTCGTTAAGCGTTATTTCTAATAGCAAAAGTTTATTCATCTTATAAATAGTATTAGAATTTGTTATTATATCTTGAATTAAAGTAAATTAAAATAAAATATCGCATAATAGGCAACTCAAGCGCTGAAATAATTCCAAACAAAGAATGTTATTTAAATCAAATTATATAAAAACTAGAATAGTCATCCTGCCTCATTATTTCCATCCAATTAACATATAGGTGTCTTTAAGACGAGAGTGAATAGGTTTCTATTAAGCTAGTATATTTTACCACCCTAGGTTACATCGCCAGTTACCATCAGGTGGGATTGTAGTCAAACTGACTGATTTATATACGGAAAAAAATATTACATACTCATATCTTGCCACGCCATTAGATGTACAGCCGAGCGCTCTAAGCATGACCAAATCATCAGCTTGATTATTGGTAAAGAATTGTCGATCGTACAGCCAGCGCCATTCTAGGTAACCGCCTTTCTGGAGACCGACGCAAAATACGTGGCGTCTAAGGTTTGGATTTACACTGTAACATAAAAATACTCGAACGCATTATAATCATAATAATAATACATAAATCATCATGACCAGCGCCTGAACGTGGGCCTACTCCTCAATACGGAGGGATGTTCCATAATCTCCACGATCGGCAGTCGTCTTGGATATCGCAGTAGATTTTGATTGGACAGCAGGATAACGCTGCTGCTCATTATTCTGCTATATCCCTGAGCTGGTCCTCACAGCATCCACGAAAAGAAATGGAGTGACGCTATTATTATGCCGGCGCCACGCAGCAATTAATTCAAATCAAATTTCAAATTATAAAAAATAAGGTTATTAATAACTATTTGCTGAATTAGAATTATTTACCCATACACAGTATTATCATTAATAATGAAAGAGGGTAGATCAATTTCCTTAGTACGTTATTCAGTGAACCGTTACTCTAGGGGATTACATTATAGACGTTCCACATATAGCGAATGGCGGGTGGTCACGCAATATATACCTATAAAAAATTTGTTATAAATATGTTCTCATTATCCGCGATTTGACAGTATGTTCAAAAATTAAAATTAATTATGTAATATTATTACTCTATGGATCGAAATCCAAAACAATACAAATATGGAAAAAAAAAACAATTATTATTTAATTTTCTCTTGGGAATTTTATCTGTGATTTTTATCTGTGAGTCACGTGATTGGAAACGCCAATCAGAAATCGTGACGTCAACGTTGAATAAATATACATTCGAGAGCGTTGTTATTTTAATCTGTGATAATTGTGAGAAAAAGTAATTCTAGAATTATTATTAAGTATGAAAATAGGCGCCTTAAAATTACATGGAATAGAGAAAAATTTTCAAGTTCATAACCTAAATTCTAGTAAGATCAGCTTCGGACATAACCTTAGTTTTATTTATTGCACAATGACGTCACTCGTGTCACGTGAAATTACCGTCACGTTTCTGTGGCATGCTTTTCATTTTAATTGAAGAATATGTTTTTATTGCATTTAAAGGTGTAAAATTATGAAGGTTTAAAATAATTTTACAAAAATTGTCCCGGATTACCGCTCTTACCTGACGTTATTATTTTTCATTGCGTTGAACTTCTGCAGAGCGTCATTCACACAACCCTCGTGGCCAACCTCGCAAGCGAGGGACAACACGTAGAACCTGTTGAGCGTTCTTGTCAAGGGCTCGCCGTCGGTGACGTCATAAGTCAAATCACCAATAACAGTGTCCATTAACTCGAGGACAATTTTCTAAAAATAATAATTTGATAATAAAAACACGACTGCCTAAAGAGACATAACCATTTTTTTAAATTCCTAAGGGTTTACGGCAAGGGATGACAGACTCTAGGCGCATATAGTACTCTTTTTTGAGCAATCTTGTAATAAAATCCTTTTCAATTTGTTAATGTTTCCGACGAAAATAATGAGTAAATATTATAAATATCTGTACCAACCACCAGTGGTAACCAGATTGTCAAAACTTTTATGATTTCCTAAGAATTTCAAGGATTACCCATTTTTAACACAACCAATATAATTCTTGAGAAACAATAATGATATATGTATAATAAAAAATAATAGTGCATTGGTGGTGTAGTGGTTTTAGACACGGCTTACGATCGAAGGGTCGTGGGTTCGAATCCCGGTCCCGTACCACTGAGTTATTATTTGTAATTCATGTACGGTCTACATTGTAGACACCAATGTACTCAACGGAAAAGGAAAACTTCGTGAGAAAACCTGTATGCCCGCATGGATGTGTGAAGTCTACCAACCCGCACTAGGCCAGCGTGGTAGACTATGGCCTAATCCCCCTCCTGATCAGGGGAGGTCCATGCCCCTGTAGTGGGGACGATATGGACTGGGGATAATGATGATGATGATGATGATAAAATAAAACAAAATATTTTAGAAATTAGGTTTTCAGTTGGAAACGTAACGTCATGTTGACCACGATACCTCAACTCATGGACATAGGCCTCCAATGACTGCCACACCAAGCGGCTGTGAGCCACCTGCATCCATCTTTTTCTCGCGATCTTAATTAGGTTACCAGTCCACCTAATCAGAGGTCAACCCACACTGCGTTTTCCAGTTCAGGGTCATCATTTCAGCACTTTGGGGCTCCAAAGTCCCCTGATTCTGATAACCTGTCAACTATTGACATTTTAGCTTTGCAGTTCTTTGAATTATATTAGTAATTCCACTTATTTTACGGATCTCCATATTTAAGTTTTTATTTCGCAGAGACTCTGAATATTGCTCTATTCATTGTTTGCTGGGTGACCTTGCGCTTTGAGGCCAATAGCCAATAACCATCTCTCAGAACTGTAAGTGATCATTTCGTAATAGCTATCATTACTATCATCAACATGACCATGGAAATCAATTACTAGACATGCACCTTCTCCTTGAAAATTGGAGATGTGCTATTATCTCCTCGCTTGGCAGACGTCTCGGAGATCGCAGTAGATTTTTATTGAATAATAGAATAACGTTGCTGCCCATTATCATGACACATCCCTTAGCTGGCTCCCATAGTATCCATGGGAAGAGATGGTGTGACGCCATAACCGTCTCTCAGATCCATAACTGGTCACTTGGTTATATTATAATGAATTAATATTTAAGTTTGATATTCTAACTCCTAAAAACCCCTTATTCTGTACTCAAGAGTTGTGATTACCATGAACTATCTGGGAATAATTAAATTACTCACATCAAACTCTGCTAATTCTTCAGGCAAATGCAAAAACCGGTTCCTCAGCCAGTTAATCCCCGAGATGGCTGGGTACCAGACATAGTAGCTAGTATCCTTCTTCAGGAACTCGAGGACTCTGAACCCAAGCTCGTAGGTCATGCGTTCGGACCTCATCAGAGCAAACACGTCGTCGACAATCTGAATAAAAGCATCGAGAATCAATACCATTCAAAAATTGTTAAATTTTAAATTTTTTAAAATCAAACGTATTTAAAAACAAACTACTCACATCGACTAATTCAGAGCTTCTGAAATCAAATCTGTCAATGTTTGTTTGTTTGTTTGCTTATCTGTTTGAGCTTCACACAAAAACCAACGAGTAGATTTTGGTTAAACTATTACAGTCTTAAAGTTACTATTCCGACTTAAATACTGCGGCATATTTTAATCAAAATTGGTCTAGTAGAATTGAAGATACAACTTCATCCCTGTTTTAGTCGCCGTCGTTAAGGTACGAGAGGTCAAGTAAAAGTGCTTCTAAGGTTCTTTTTGTCTATGATTGTGTTGGGATTTCTCATGTAGTCGAAAACCAATACTCACCTGACCAAAAGCTACTTTATTATATATAGTTACATCGGTTTTCTGCATCTTCATGTAAATATATATCATACATACATACATACACTCACGCCTATATCCCATAAGGGTGGGCAGAGACCATAGTACATACTACATACATACATACAGTCACGCCTGTTCCCCATTAGGGTAGGCAGAGACCACTTCCTTACACGATCCACGTGCTACGATCGTTTGGTGTAACAAAGTGGCTATCCGCAGCCCACATTTCGCCTCCGCGGGCAATGAGACGTGTCGAGTGGCGAACCACGACGCCGCCATCTTATAAGGTTCAAAATTATTAAAATTCCTCATTGCATTCCCACGGCGTAATGGAGAGGAAATGAAATAGGATGAGGTGGGAAAGGAGTATTGAGAAAGGAATATGGAATTTATGTGAAGGACTATAAGATATAGGATACTACTATCTCGGAAGGAGAAGGGACAGACAGTAGTAGCCTAATATCGTCTTAGTACAATATTTGTCGATTCAATATCTTATACAATCGGATATCTCTTTTCTTCAGCATTATAAGAGTTTATATTTATACCTGCTTTAAATCGTTAAATGATTCTATGATTCGATTCTATTATAATGTATGTGCGATAAACTACATTTTGAAAGAAGTGGAGTCAATATTTAAGAGCTCTGATGTACAGAATCATGTTTACACATGTTGTAGGTCTCGTCTTCGATGCCTTGTTCTACACCGAGTATATAAATATATATCATTTGTCTAAATATAGACAAATTGTGTATTTGATTTTGTTTCGAGACAACATTTCCTTAGAAAGAGAAACTTGTAACATATCGATCGACATACATGTGCAACGTGAGACGTCCAACGTGCATGTGGGTACAAATATTTTAACAATCATCAACATCATTATTTTCAGCACGCGGAAGTCCAGCGTTGGAGATGAGCCTCCTACTTAAAAAGGAGCGATATTCCATAATAGTACATTTTGATTGAATATCAGGATAACGCTTCTGCCCATTATCCTGGTACATCCTTTAGCTAGTCTTCACAGTATCCACGGGAATCTTCCCGTAAAACAAAAAAAAAAGAAAGAATAAAGAAGTTTATTCGATACAGCTAAAACAAAGATACAGAAAAAAGGGAAAAAGACAAATGACTGTATTAAACGGGAACCCAACTGAGCATGATGCCAGGCAGTGTACCCGACGCTGGTGTTCTGCTGGACCCCTGGTCGCGTCGCTCAGACACCGAGCGTACCACATGTTTTGTATTTAAATATGTGCTGTGACATGTACCCATAAAATACATGAATTATGGGCGTGAGGTGTGTATGTGTATGTTCGCGTGCGTGCATGCTTGTGTGCGTGCGTGCGTGCGTCGGTGCGTGCGCGCGCGCATTTGTGTGTGTGTGTGTGTGTGTTTAGATAAATATGGAGTAGTGCTATTATTATCCCGGCGTTGTGCTGTTAGATTTATAATACCTGAGCTCTATTCAAATGGTGGATGTAGGCGTAGTTGTTTTTCAAGGCGATGCCCAACATTTCCCAATTATTAGTGTCGTAGTTCACGCGATAGATTCCTAAAAGAAATGTGTTTATATTAGCATTATTACTACAGATTCATAAATCACTAGGCAATATTAAAATATGATATTGTAAAACATAATATATATAGGCTAGTGGTGCTTAGACACAACTTACGATCAAAAGATCGCGGGTTCGATCCGGTCCCGTGCTACTAGGTTATTTTAAACCCATGTACGGTAGACATAAATGTAGACATTGTAGACACCAATGTAGTTAGTGGAGAAGGGAAACGTCGTGAGGAGATCGCCATGCCCGCATGGGTGTGTGAAGTGTGCCAACCCGCACTAGGCCAGCGTAGGTAGACTACGGTCTAATCTCTCCACTGATTAGGGGAGGACCGCGTCCCTGTAGTGGGGACGAATTTTCTGCTGATAATGATGATAGGAGTATGAACCTTCCATAATCAGCAGGGGGATTAGGTCGTTATTATGAAAAAAAAACAGTTATTACTTACTAAACATTAAGCCCACCATGAGACGTCGTGTATAAAATTTAAATTAATAAACACTTTTATACTTTAATAGATGCCCGCGGCTCTGCCCGCGGGAATGTCGGTTTTCTGCTACATGGGAAATCCCGACATAATTATAGATTTATATAAAAAGCCTTGAATCACTTTTATTTGACCTCTCGTACCTTAACTACAAAACAAATTAAAACAGTGCTATTAAAACAGGGATCAAGCTGTATCTTTAATTCTACTGGACCGATTTTGATGTAACATGCCGCAGTATTTAAGTTGGAATAGTACCTTTAAGATTGTATTATTTTAACCAAAACCTATCCGCTGCTTTGCGTGAAGCTCGAACAAACAAACAAACAAACATCGACGGATTGGATTACAGAGGCCCTCAATTAATCGATCTGAGTAGTTTGTTTTTAAATATCTGTGGTTTTTGAAAATTTGACATTTAACAATTTTATAGTAGTATATAGATAGACAGATACCGCTATATTTATTTATTTATTTATTAATAAGGAAACATACAGCCTTAAAATGCGTATGCTGTAAACAATAATAAATGATACATTAGCCAGAACAGTTTCCAACGATGATCAATTACATTAATTAGCGATGACAAAAAAAAATACATATATTTTAAATTAATTAGCGATGACAAAAAAAATACATATATTTACCTAATGAATTTAATATATAATTTAATATTTCATAGTGGGAATGAATATCGATTGAGGTCGATGAATGACTTTGTTATCGCTTGCGCTTACCTTTCTGCTGCAGGTTGAATACAACCCATTCATTGCCAGGAGTTTTCTGGATAGTGTCAGTTCTGGTAGTCATCACTTTGGATGGTATCAAGTTGTAAAAGTTAATATCATTACCAGTGGTATAGGTTAAAGGTAAAGGCCACACTTGGTCCGTTTCATTTTCTGATGGAGTGATGAAAAAGCGTTCCTATTGATATATAACAACGAATTAGTTCAATTGTAAGCTAGATTTATAAAATTTAAATACATTTTTGTATTCATCGGACAAATTCATTGCTCTTAGACCGTAAACCTTGGGAGGTTTATGGTCTAATAGCAGTGGAATTGTCCGATAGAAGTGGGCTTCTAAAGTGGATTTGATATAATCCACAACAAGGAGTCATCTTGAAGGTACGTTCTCTCACCTGACCCACAGTAAGAGATTGTACAATTCATTTTATTGTTGAATATTATTTTCTTGCTCCACACAACAATCTGAATATATTTTGTGCCCAATATTTTTAGTAGTAATTAAAGTTAAAGACGCCTAAGTATGTATAATAACTGTACATATTAGCTAAAAAACAGTTTTATCAGCATAATATCGATAATGGTGGTAGGCAAAGCTAGCTTGACTTTCTACCATCCTGCTGCTCACGTGTCTGAGCCGCAGCCAATTAATTCTACCAAGACGATCATGGTACCAGTTCGAAGATTATCAAACTGAAAATCCTTACCTGACTTAATGTAATTAGGCCCGTATCCATACTGACGTTCACGTTGAGAACCGGATATCCAGGTTCTTCGACCCAGTACTTTATGAAGGAAGTGATATCAAAAGCGATTGATGGCGACTCATCTTCAAATACGGCTCGTTGAAAAGCTTGATAAAGATCTGATGGCAGTGCGTACGTGAACGCTCTGAAAACCAGTAACATTCCACTTAAAAACTAGTATTGCATTAAAGGAAAGTCGATAACGACAAATGTGAATAAAATACTATATTGAAACAAACATACATACATACACTCAAGCCGATATCTCATATGGGGAGGGAGAGACCACAGTTCGTCAGATACCACAACCCTGACACACTTCTCTTGCCTCATCCACATTCATACACCTTTTCATACATTTTCATCGATTAACGGTGCTACGAACATGATATTTATGATACAAGTTATGATTTGATCAAGGTAAGTTTTTCCGCTCCATTTGTCTGGTATATTCGTTTTGTCATTTGAATCTCACTCATCCTTTCTAAATGACCAAACCATTGGAGCATTCCTTCCTCGATCCTTGTCACGATATCATTCTTCAACTTAGACCAGTCCCTTATCATGCTAATCCTCAATCCATAATAAGGGTGACTCCACATATACTATATCTTTAGTTAAGCAATACTCATCGCGGCCGCGTGATGGATGCGTTGCGACTTATCAACGAGTTCGAATGTTCTAGTTTGTCCTCCGTTTTACAGAAGGCATGCAAGACTATGAGATTGTATATTATAGAGCAGCCCCTGGACCATTTTTCTACATTGTATATACTGATGCTAGAGCTTGGATTAAATAAGCTACAAGCAGAAGGGGTTATTATCATATTACTGCTCCGCATGCTACGGAGTTTCGGTTCAATGGTAAGGTAAGTACACATTAGGATTCGAATGGTAGGCATACATCAATGGAAGAAAACATATTAACTGTAAGTACCTAAAACCCAATTTTTCGCTACATACATACATACAATTACGCGTTTTTTGCTGGCTCTCCGGCGGGAAATCGAACCTCGGTTTTTCCCGTGACAGGCGAGGATACTGACCACTATACTACCAAAGGATTGGGGTAGGCAGAGACCATTTCTTTTCATTTGCTACGAGGAAAGTAGCTATTCGTGATCTACTTTTCGCCCCCGCGGGAAACGAGACGTATCGGGAGTGAACCACGATGCCGAAGGTTCAAAAGTTTTAAAGTTCCACAATGCATACTCATGAAAGACAGCTCCGCCCAAACAGAGCCTCTGATGTTTGGGAAAGGTTAGCCATCATTTTGGGGTCTAACCATGCCGCTATCGGCGCGGCAGCCATTGCCTAAGTGGAGAGGAAAGGAAAGAGGGTGAAGTAATGAAAGGTATATTAAGCAAGCAATATGGAATTTGGGAAAAGAACTATAGAATGTAGGACACTACTATCGATATCAAAAGGACTAGGAAGAGACAGTAGTAGCTCGGGGGGCCGGGGTCGCTTACCCGTATACTTAAGTCTATTTTCCGGGCAAGCTAAAAGACTAAGTATTCCCTGATTTTTCACCAGAGCAAATAAAAAACCGTCGCGAAATGGACTATACAATAAACTGTAGTGCAGAAAGCAACAATTATTCTGTTGACAATAACCTACCTTAAGTGGTTTCTGAGAAATTGGATATGAACCTCTGGTAGGAGTGAGGAGGAAATTTGGAATAATTTCTAATTTTAATTAGAAACTTTTCTTCTATTTCATATTAACTCTTGTGAATTTTCTTCGTTTTCACAGTATTAGATGTTGTGATTTTTCATGCTTTTCACAATATTACATACCTGTCTACCAAAAAGTAGAATAACGCTTTCCGGAATGTTCTTTCCGTGACGAAATGTTTCAACATGAGCAGCAGAGAAGCTCCCTTGGAGTAAGTGATCCCACTGAAGTGTCCGGTGACTTCTGCGGGACTATTTACTGTGTGCTGCAGGGCTCTGGTCGAGGCGGAGGAATCAGCTGATAGAGCGCTTTGCAAGTACATTAAATTGAACTGATCCTCTAGTTCCAAGGAATGGTCAACCTGTACCAAACATATTTTCTTATTTCATAATAAAAGGTATGTGTTATTATGAATAAATATTTAGTTTTGGACTTTTACTTGATAATAATCCCTTTAATACTAGGCTCCGATTGTAACAATTACATGAAGTTAAGAAATTACATGAAGAAAATATACAATAGTAAAGCTACGAAGATAATTTGATACTGGAATAAATATGTATACTATTGGAATATAACTGGAATATGCTATGTATAATAAATATGTATACTATTGGAATATAACTGGAATGTACTATGTATAATAAAATCTTAACAAAAAATACCATCACATTCTGTTCAGTAGTTTTGGGTGTAACACAATAACATCTTCATAGTTACGATTTTATTACGGATAGTATTCCAGTAGTATTCGTATTCATTCCAANTGTATAATAAATATGTATACTATTGGAATATAACTGGAATGTACTATGTATAATAAAATCTTAACAAAAAACACCATCACATTCTGTTCAGTAGTTTTGGGTGTAACACAAAAACATCTTCATAGTTACGATTTTATTACGGATAGTATTCCAGTAGTATTCGTATTTATTCCAATATTAAATTATCTTCTTAGCTACTATTTCTATTAAATTATCTTCTTAGCTACTATTTCTATTAAATTATCTTCTTAGCTACTATTTCTATTACACTGCAAATAGGGGCGGAGCTGCGCACATCAGTAAGCTATTTTTTTTTAATTTTTAATATGTCAGTAATATGCGACCAAACCAAAACTTAAAAGGTAATAAAATATTAAAAATTTACCGCAATAACTTCAACGAAGTGATCTATGAGTGAGTGCTTGCTTCATTTGCCAAATCGATTACATCCATTAAAGTTGAGAAAAATGATGAAATATAATATTATTATATAAATTATTTATTACATTTAACACAAATTAATTTTTAAGGAAACTTGTTTGTGTTAATACTTATTATTTTTAAAGAAACTTGTTTTGAAAAAAAAATGCAGCTAGGAAATTAAATTCGGAAAGTGGACGTAATCGATTTTTCAAATTAAATATTAAAATAATGTATTTAAATACTCAATTTCAAACATTAAATCTGAGATGTACTTAATAATAATTCCAAACATTAAATCTGCGAAGTAATAATAATTCCAAACTCATTAATAACTCACGGCGTCCATTGCGAAGTACTCGAAGTAGCTGGCAAAGCCCTCGTTGATCCAGACGTTGTCCCACCAGCGGCACGTGATCAGGTTGCCGAACCATTTGTGTGCCAGTTCGTGGGCCGTGATCGTCCCGATGAACAGTTTGTCCAAAGCATTCGTTTCGCCTTCTTGGTATAGCAAACGGAGCTCTCTGTGTATACGAAATAATTTGATTACATCAACATTATTAGAATTTTCAAAGAAATTTAAAAAAAAATATCACGGGCGGGTGGGCGGCCGTGCGTGCGTGTGTGTGTGTGTAAAAAAATATTTATACCTTAAAAACAACAAGACATACAGATATATGACACAATAAGATCTTTTAACTGCATTATATACTCCTATAATGTAATGTCTGTTAGATATTCAGTGGACTGTACGTTATGATGACCTTACTTTTATGATTAAATATTTTTAAAGATAATTTAAAATTAACACACACGCGCAGATACGCACGCATGCACGCTAACACGCACGCACGCACACAAACATATACGTACACACGCACACAACAATGCAAAGATAATAAAAATAATTTGACATTTATAATTTAACAAACATTAGAATTTATGTACAATAAGATAATATTTTGATGACATTAATTTTGATTTATTTAATGTACCTAATCGTATTATTGTTTGTAGTATTTGTTATTGTTTTTTTTTTCTTTCTTATTTACTATTATAAAACTGTTAAATGTCAAATTTTCAAAAATCAAAGATGTTTAAAACAAACTACCCAGATCGACTAATTAAGGGATTATTGAATAATTGTGTTAGTCGTTTAAATAATATTACCTAATATTTACATTAATTTTTACGCTCCTATTTTTATAAATAAAAACGATGAGATTTGATATTTTATTGCTGTTTATTATAAGATGAACACTGTTTTAAGGTCTACTCATACTATCAGTTATATTTATTAGGTTATAACTTAAACTAACTTTATATTTAATCACTAATAAAAAACAATCATTCGGTATCGTACTTGGTATTTTATTCATCATCGTCATAATCAGCCCGTGGATGCCCACCGCTGGACATGGGCCTTTGCCTTAAAATGTGGGATTTGCCATAATGTCCATGCTTGGCAGGCGTTTTGGAGATCGCAGTAGATTTTGATTGAATAACATAATAACGCTTCTAACCATTTATTTATTTATTAAACAGTTTCTTGCTATGCTTACAACAATGCCAAAGCGCATAGCAAGATAGTTACCAATTACATTTGTAATC
>WUAW01038040.1:8192-20541 GCA_017165845.1 Thaumetopoea pityocampa | reverse complement strand
TTCAAAAGACAACAACTCAAAAATTAAGACTCTCAGACAACCTTCAGTCTTCAAACCAAAACGAAAAATTCACTCATCTTCTCCCAACGTTCCTTTAAACCTGTGTCAAGTCCTATCTATTTTCAAATTAAATTTCGAACTTCCAAATGAAAAAAGATGTTCTTTTTAAAATAAACCAAAAAGTATTTACTAAGAGAATTTGTTCCGTTACAGTACGGACATCCCGACCTTCCAACTCTAATCAGGAGGGAGAAGAATTAATGGATAAATGGATTCATATTGGTGCCGATTTTATTGTACAGAACTTCATTGAATTTGGTCCCTCTCTGTCTTTTTCTAATGTCAAACGCCAAAACGAAATAGCAAACATTTATAGCGAGTACCGACCTTTGTGTCAGACGGTTAAAAAAACTGTTGCGTTTTTGCGTGTGTCTTTAGTCCGTGTGTTCCGAAATCGGGCCTAAATCTTTTAATTTGACGTTACAAAATGACAGCACCAAAATTGTAGCTATCTCGTTTTGGTGTTTGACGATAGAAAAAATATGGAGAGACCAAATTTAGTTAAGTTCTGTTACAACAGAATCGGCGCCAAACTTACTAGACATTGTTATAACTGAATTGATCGCTATTTTGTATTACTAATATTGTATTGACTACATGTTATGCCTCTGAGTTTTATGTTTGCTTTATCCCCAAGTCACTGAAATCTCTGAGGGGATTCTCTTTAAATATATTTTTTTTAAAAAGGACGTTCCGTTGTGTCACGCCCTGGGCATTTTTTACCGTTATATGGACGTTATCCAAACATGGGATCGGTATAACTTGTACCACAAGGTACTGGTTTAAGCTATATTATATCATATTATACTTTATAAAGGACCGAGTAATATATTGCATGAAATCAATTACAAATGAAGTAATTTTTCAAATAAATTCAGACAACTGGGTAATTTAAGTGATAGTATAACATCGCATTGGTATATACTGTAATGGTGTTATAAATTTGGAATAAATAAATTTATTGTTAATCTATAGATTTAGGCTATATCTATAGATAAGCATTAAATTGGACTTTGGCATAAATCATATTAAACGATTTACAGTATTGCCCTGGAAACTGATTACAATTTCAATATCAATAAATTAGAATTTGTTTTTGTACACTTGAGCGGAAAGAAAATGATAGCAGCGACACACAGCGGCAATTAAAACAAACATTGGAATTGGTAAAATTATACATTTAAATGTAATAAAATTTGATTGTAATAATAGTAGTAATGAATTGAAATAGAACTGATATTGGCTTCCAGGTAATATTGCTAAATATCAGACAAACACGAAGTAGCACAATACAATGGGTAGAGTGATAATCAATCATCACCACCAACATGGGGCTCCTCCTTAAAAGGACGGATTTGCCATAATCTCCACGCTGGACAGGCGTCTTAAAGGTTGCAGTAGATTTTAATTGATTAACAGGATAACGCCACTGCCCGTTACCTTGGTGCATCGCTTAATTGGTCCTTACGGCAACCACGAAGATAGACGAGAAGAGATGCTATTATTATGTCAGCGAAATACAACAAGGGTGAGAGTGATAATAATACATGGTAACATTCTAAAAAAATATAATATGGTATGAATTTAAATAAACATAACAATTTAACAGTTCAGTCCATCAGTGGCCTTTTACGGGCTAATGATGATGGTGACAGTTTAAAAATGAAAGAATATCCACCTTAACAATCTGCAAACATATTGGTTAGAATGAAATCCGCAGAACTCAGATCATGTCAATATGTCGAGCAAAGCGCTCGCAACTGCGAACCAGTATCGGAAAACAATTGAAAGACTGATGGTTTGAATTAGAACTTAACTCGTTTCATTTCTCTTCAGCGGTTACTATTTATTCGTTGACAGAATTTACTATTCGTCTGTAAAATTCATTATTGTTTCAGATGTTACGTAATTACGTGTAAACGGACGCATTACGTTATAGCTTTCATCATCATCGTCTTTGACCAGTGTAACTCCACTGCTGGATATAAAAAGGAGGGATTTGCCATAATCTCTAAACTTGGCAGACGTTTTGGAAACCGCAGTAAATTTTGATTGAATAACAGGAAAACGCTACTGCCCATTATCCTGTTATATCCTGTTATATCCATTGGCTAGTTCTCACGGCATAAACGAGAAGAGATGGAGTTTTACAGACTCATAACCTAACAATTTGAGACAAACAGTTACATACACGATCGAATGCACACCCGACGATACACGACATATTTGCTATCTCGTATCATCAGGATCATACACCTTCTAGCGTACAGGTGTTAAGGCAGTCAGTTGATTACAGTAATACACTTCTATTATTACATTAATAATTTCTGTTATTGCGTTTCTATTATTAATTCTGTTTTTATGTTATGGATTCAGTAATTAAAATGTAATCTTTGTAAATCCTAGTTTAGCACGTCTTATATCATCATTATCTGTCTGAGGTAATTATAAGTCAAATCCGATACTATTATTAATAGCAAATTTATTCAGAAGAAGATCAAAATAGTGTGTAATTATATGTGTGTAATTATATGTGTGTAATTATATGTGTGTAAATATATCACGGATAGTAAAATTTTTGATAAAGCAAAAATTTTTTCCTCTCGATGCTTCTCGATGGAATCTGTATGCAAAACTTTCATTTTTTAAATAATTCTCAATATAAACTGAGATACTGAACCAGAATTTTAAATTCTATTCCCAAATAGTTTTTAAAAATATTCGGTGAGATTCGGTTCCAAGCATACTCATCGCAATCTGCTCTGTGGTAGTTTTTCACTTAGCCTCCGCCTTTTCCAAACTTTTATATTACGCTAGAACTTTCTAGGCACTGTTGTTACTCGCTACTATTTCCGCGCACCATTTTGACTACGGCCGTGCGTATGCTGAAAATGGAATTGAAGCCTTTTTGCGCTTTATTTTATCTATTTTGTTTTAACTAAACTTTGTTACGAGATTTCGTATCCGAATCAAAGGGAGCTTGTTAATATATCGGGACGACATTACGATCGTATGCCGCTTGTTAGTACTCAGTACATGACTTTTACGATTGTTGGAAAACATATCCAACAACGGAAAACCTTGTAGCCAAGTTATAATAAAATAAAACGTATTTAATATTTTTAGCAAAATTAGCATTTCCTTATTCTCAATTCAAACATAACCATTGTTAATAATTAACTCTGTTCTATCGAATTTATAAATTAATTCAAATCGCGCAATTATTATTTATGTATATACTAGGTATCGCTTGCGGAACAATGTGACCAAAAATTTTCCTCTTATTTTTGTGTGAAGCACGACAACAAACAAACGTGAACCTTGTGAAATAAACAGACGCAAAGCAAACAAAACAACGTTTCGGTTTCAAAGTCCCTTAATTAGTCAATCTGAGCTAGATTTTTTGAAATACAGACAAAGATTTTAATGACGTATAGTGACTTCTGTTTAATTTTATTATTCAATTAATAGATAACGCTGATTTAGTGATTGTGTTATTTAAAAGCTCGCGGAACCGATGGACGTTGGGGTTTTTAAGTTCTAGAGTGGCGACCTGGAACCGGAAAGCGTAGCGCGGGTCGACCCACGACTAGGTGGATCGATGACCTGGTGAAGGTCGTGACCGATCGGAGGATGCAGGCGGCTCATAGCCGTTCGGTGTGACGATCATTAGAAAAGGCCTATGTCAAGCACTGGACGTCTGTGGAGTATTATGATGATACAATGACCTACGCAAACATCAACCTATTGATATTAATTATATTGTACACACATCAAAATAAAGAACACTTGTATACTTCACCAATACATTTATATNNGAATGAATGTTTATTTGCTAATATATAGGTTATACATAGGTTCTTACAATAAATTCAGATTCACCATATATTACGAATTTGTCGTGCAAATATTTCAAAATAATTATAATTACAAAATACTATTTTATGATAATCAAGAACTAATACATATTCTTGACTAGTTCTAACACTTCGCTTGCAATAACTGTCTTATAGTGATAGTAATGGTAACAGCGATATTCATATCCGTCTTTGATACCACGCCTAACTCCCTGACACGTTTCAAAATAGTCGGAATATTAGTCAAGCTGTGAAAAAGAAACAAACAGAGAGAGAGAGAGACGAGCCTTTATCGTATTTATTATATTAGTGTTGATTGACTACCTGTGTTGATTAGCTATCTATGTATTTATTGACTAGCTATATATTGATAGTCTACCTATTTGATATATTACAGTTAAAATCTTAACGTCAAACTAGTACATAGCTAATACAAATTTCGAGTGATCGTCGGGTAACCATTCAAGAAAACGGCTCATTCCTCTATCGATCTACAATTAATCAAATCACTCATCCATAGTTTTAAGAATGAGACATGTTATTTAGGTCACAGAAAGAGTCTTATATCATCTACGTATAATGTAGGTAATGTTATTTACATTACAATGACAAACGGTGAAAAGTTTTAAGAGCGTGCCGTTCCAAAAATGTCACTTAACATGCTTCGCAAATTATACTCATTGACTACACAAGACTAATGAAAAATTACATGACAACGCTAAATAATTACATACGCGTATTATTACTAAGACTTCAAAAGCGTACTTTTTGATTTTTTTGTATAACTATTGCCTTGACGTAAAAAAAATTATAAGCCGTAACTTCACTGGCATAACTACTCTTTTAAATCGTTTTAAATAGAAACGTGCCTTACTAAAATAACATGAGAAAGAGAACGACAATATTTAAGGACTTTCTTGGATTACAATTATTTTCAATAATTTTATGCTTCCGAAGCCGGTCGTCTGTTAATTACGATGTACATAATTATTAGATATATATAGAGCGCAGTGTATTTTATGCAATACCAGCTGATCCGGTGAACTTCGTACAACTTAAAACAATCTCTTTGATTTTTCAGCTGTTTCTCTGGGTTTTTTTACTAATTTTATTTATTCATAAACCACCTCTGTATTGAGGCGAATAAAACAAAAGAAACATTCAAATCGGTTCAGCCGTTTTCGAGTTTTTGCTAGACTAACGCACGGCGATTGATTTTTATATATACAGAATATACGTAGTCAGTCCCATAATGAAATGGCCTGATATAGTTCTACGCGACTTGTCGATACACGTTATGTTGCATTGAATAGGACATTTATCGTGTAATTTATATACGAACACACGTCGACATGAAAAGCATAGTCTCAATTTAGCAGTGGTTTGAACAACAAGAGTCGTGTATTTCTTCAAAATGTCGAAAATCGAGTACTGAAGCGTCGTAAAATTTCTGTTTAAAGGAGGTTTATCCCCCGCCCAAATAAAAGAACGATTAGATGGTGTATTTAAGGAGTCTGCCCCCTCTTACAGCACCGTGAAAAATTGGGTGAAAGAGTTTCGCCTCGGGAGAGAAACTGTCGAAGACATCGACCATGACGATCGACCCGTGGAAGTGCTCACTCCCAAAACTATTGCTCTAATCGAAGAAAGATTTTAAGTGATCGCCGTTTGAACATTAGAGAAATTGTAGCTAGACTTGGGCTCTCTAAAAGTATCGTCCATCGTGCAATCTGTGACCATCTTCATATGAAAAAAGTCAGTGCAAGATAAGTTTCGAAACTTCTTTCAGCTGTTCATAGACAGGAGAGTGCGCTGTACTACCGAGTTTTTGGATCTTTCTGGAAAAAACCCAAAGAATGTGATCGAGCGACTAGTGACTAGTGATGAAACTATGGTCTCGTATTATGATCCAGAAAGCAAGCGCGAGTCAATCAATGGCGTTATAAGGGTGAAAAGCCACTCAGAAAGGCAAAGGTGTAACATTCCACCAAAGAACTCATGCGCCCAATCTTTTGGGATTTCCAAGGTGTTTTGATGGTGGACTTTAAAGAACGCAATACAGTCGTAAATGGCGAATATTATGCTTTATTAATATATAAATAGCGAGCATAATAAAGGAAAAGCGCAGAGGTAAGCTGTCTAAATGCTTCACGACAACGCCCCAGTTCACACTGCCGGTGTTTCGAAGGATGCAGTTCGTCAATGCGGGTTCACGGAACTGGAACATCCGCCTTATAGTCCGGACATGACCCCGTCTGATTATTATTTCCAAATTTAAAGCGGTACTTAAGGGGAAGAAAATTTTCAAGCGATGAAGAGTTGCAGGCGGCTTTGATTGTGATTGTGCTTACTTTTATAAAGGCCTAGAGATGTTGGTTCACAGATGTGAGAAGTGTATCAGTATTAGTGGAGATTATACTGAAAAATAAAATTGGTATCGTTTCATTTTCTTCGTTTCTTCATAGTTAGGACAATTCATTATGGGACCAACTAAGTACAGTTAATAATCAGGAATTGGTATGTATGGACGATCTGCATCTAAGTGTAACAAAATTAAAATGTGTATTAAAATGAAACTTCATATATACACATGAAACTATACGTATTAGACTTCATACAAAAGTGCGAAACTATACCTCACCACTCAGTACATGTAGGCTTGTTAGTGTATGTAAATTAGCCTAGAACATACGCGCCGCCGTATGTGTCAGCTTTATAGACAACAGATTAATACGTGAATGTGAGAGCTGAATGAGAGACAGAACATCTCATCACCGGCTGCTTTCTTCCAATTGTACCGTCAATGTGGAAGTTAATTAATTCTAGAGAGGAGTTTTGTCTCTCTATATAACATTATGTATTGTGTAATAAACTAGCTACGATCATAACACTAAGTTACGGTCGTAGCTCCGCCCACGTGGGTGTCGTTGTTAGCGCTAAATCTAAAATACCGAAATAATGAATAGATTTACAAAACAGTCGAACAAATAAACGAATTGATGCGAAGAAAACAAAAGATGGATTCGGTTTCAGAAGCCCTTAATTAGTCGATCTGAGTTAGATTGAGTTTTAAGTTTTACAATTTTGTAATAGTATACCCGTAAGGTAATTAAAGGTATTTGTTTTCATGGTGCGTTATCGGACTTAAATTCTGTGACAAAAACATATACAGAGGATTATAAACTACATGATATTTTCAGTTTTTATTTTATCTGTATACTAGCTTCTGCCCGCGGTTCCGCCCGCATGAATGTCGGTTTTCCGTTAAATGGGAAATCCCGAAACAATCATAGCTATGTATAAAAAAGCCTTAAAACCACTGAACTCTCGTACCTTAGCGGCGGCTACGAAAACAGGTTATCAAGCTGTATCTTAAATTGTTTTTAAAACCGATTTTGATGAAATATACTTTAGTATTTAAATCGGAATAGAACCTTTAAGACTGTAATATAAAATAAATTCTACTCGCTGGTTTTTGCGTGAAGATCGAACAAACAAACAAACAAACATCGACAAATTTAAGATTAGCGAATCTGAGTAGTTTTTTTTAAATATCTTTTATTTAGTTAATTTGACATTAAACAATTTTATAATAGTATAGATATAGATAACTAGGTACATCAATAACAGTATAATTAAATTTAATGTGAGTTCTTTACGACAATGAAACCAACTACTTAACAACCCTGTTACTTTAGTATTTGGAACTAACTTTTTCCCGTGGCTTCACTTGCGTTGAGTATCATATAGAATATATTTTCTATCCCCCGGTAACAGTTATTTATTGAGGGGTTGAAGGTACCTTATACCCTTCTCTGAACCCCTGACAATATGTGTACAAAATTTCATGATGACCTGTTGAATAGTTAAGGTGTGAAAGCGAAACAAACAAACACACTCGCATTTATATTATTAATGATTATTTGTGTACAAGCTCTTTATGCCGATTCAAATAGATGAGGGCGAATGCGGGCTCCAGCATAAAATATCAAAGCTTGTGACATAATCGCGGAACTAGAGCTTACTTGATAAATGCATCGCACGTGCGTTTTATGTTACTGCAAAATATGCACAAGTGCAGTGACTGTACATTAAACACGCATGCATGGGTTGGTACACCATGAACAATAGGCGAGTAACCCCCTCGTTCGGGCATACGGGCTACCGGGGTGTAAGGACGCGTGCAGTTTTTAGTGGATGCAAAGCCCACATAACCGTTGTTCCGCATCCTCGGCACAGCGAAATGCGTTAGGCACATTGAGCACGATACAAGAGGCGTGCTTTGGTTGACAAAAATACTAGATGAAATATTTGTGGAACTTATTTTCTTTCCACCTCGCTAGCTTAAAAAGTGAGCCTTTGTTATTGAAAACAAGTGGAAAAAGTGTTTGCATATTGGTATTTCTGTTTTCATTGTTTTACAAAATGTTCAGAAATTTCGTACGTAAACTTCTTTTTTAAATATTGGTGTATATTCTGCTGTAAAACAACTTATTTAGGCTCTTCCTATCTTTTTCTAATGCCGAACGCCAAAACGAGATAGCAACAATTTTGACGCTATCAGTTTTCTTTAGATGTGAGCACGGAAGATACCGGTTAAAGATATGCAAAAAACGCATCATTTTTGTACCTTTTGACAGAAATGTAGATTTGTACTCGCCAAAAATTTTTGCTGTCTCGTTTTGGTGTCCGGTATTAGAAAAAGATACGGAGAGCTTAAATTTAATTTAAGTTGATTGCATTGTTAAAAAATAATAAAAGAAGCTATTAAAGTTATAATTAATTTGTGTTTTTAATCGAAAATATCGTTTAATCAGTAAAATCTAGTTCGAACTTAAAGTACAAACAACTGTTTAACTATTTTGTTACATTATTATTATTATATAAGTAGTATTAATATTATAAAATAAAATAAAAAAGAAAATAGAATGTGTTACAAATATTTTTTTTAAGTATATACCATTACGATCATATGCGGGAAGGTGTGGTTAGAGACGTTCGAAATCATTAACGGTTCTTAAACGCGATATAACAAAAGTTGAGTTTACTGTCAAAGAACAAATAATAATATTATGCTGTGAGCGGATTAATCTAAATTAAGTATTCCATTTCATAGTTTCTTAATCAAACTCTGGGGAGAAATTCGACCATGTGGCGTAGTCACTACGGGAAAATATATTAATCAGCACAATCTGAAATATCGTCTTAACTTACATAATGGCCCATTAATAAATTGCGCGCGTGCAAAGCTTAGGATAGGACAGTTAGCGACTTCATAAAGAGATATTATATATTTGAAAACAAAGCGAACAAAGATATGAAACCAAAAAAAATATTTTGTTTTCATGTCAAATGTAAAGCAATTGTAATTTTTATAAGTCGCCCGTCACATGAATGAATAATAAAATTCACAAAGGCCTCTCTGCCATTAAAGGTGATTTTTAGATAGAAAAATAGCCTTCGTTTGTGAAAGAATCCGTCAGTCACTTTCAATTTTTTCTGTAAAAATAACCTTGTTTTCTTGGCATTACTCGTAAAGAAAGTGAACCTGCATCGCAAACAATTTGTAAATTGTTAGCGTCACGCGTTTACATATTTGTTGATTGAGATTTTGACTCAAAGCAAAGATTTCGAAATAGTGCTGAAATATGACTTACATTACAACCACTTTTCTTTGTAATCTTTGTGTCATTACCTCTCAAAAAATAAATATTACTTTGTTCCATGTGTTAAATCATAAAATTATGAAAAATATTTTTTTAAATAAAAATACGTATATCTTAGATAAAACCATTTAGATCCTTAAGTACATACAGTTAGTTACTCATACAGATCAAGTTCAGAAGTTAATCATACAGATTTAATAGTGCGATTAGAATGTTTTATAATATTATATCATACCTTCTTTTATTTTTGTAAATATTTTTTTTAATATTTTAAGCTAGTACTTGACTGCAATCCCACCTGATAGTAAGTGGCGATGTAACCGTACTAGCTTTATAAAAACCTATTCACTCTTGCCTTAAAGACATTATAATCGGACAGAAATACTGACGCAGAAAGACTATTCCAGTCTTTGGCTGCACGTATTGTGAACTTAGAAGCAAATGGCTTCGTACGGGTGGTAGGGATGTCTACGAGGTAGGGGCGATAGTCTGCCGTGACAGTAGTCCGATGGTGAAAGGGGGATGGAGTAATTAATTCATGTCATTACTGCGCAAACTCTCCAAAATGTATATGAATAGATATATTCATTTACATGTACAATACTGATATATTTGAACATCTTTAACATTTCTAACGTGGTAGTTTCGACAGTGACCGCCGATTCAAGCGTGGACCTGGTGACCGTTGTACATAGGGTTGCCAGATCAAAACTAATCGTGTCCGGGACAATTAAGTGTCTGGCCGCGGCCGTAGTAAAAGAAATATGAAAATAAATAGGTGGGTATCTAATATGTATTAATTAGATATCTAATATGTATTTTTAAAAGGAAATTCCATTTATTTACAAATATATATTTTTATTATATAGGTTTTAAAAGTTAACCTACTAAGTAGGTAATTAACGCCAATTACAATATTATGATGAAGCTTAGACTTAAAAAAATATCGAGCGAAGCAAACTATCCCGCTCCGCAGGCTAGCCGTGTCATTCGTTACTAGTATATTTTGTTAGAAAACCTAGTAGTTTTTCGGAATCCAGAACAGTAAGATCTAATTACAGGACACGGGACGAGACGGAAAATTTCGGGACATTCCCGGATTTCCCGGCCATCTGGCAAACCTAGTTGTACAAATTCTTAAAAAGGTGGACTGTATATGTTGTTTATATAAATGTTTGTTGTCTTGCACATTCAACAGCACTGTCCACTTGTATGACACTCCGCGCGTAGTTATCGTCACCCTCATTGGCAGTCAGTGAGCGTTGGTTCATAGTATATATAATTTTGAGTCGTATCGCATCGCAGCGCGTGGTGTTTTTTCGCGCCAGTGGGCAATAAATTTAAATATACATCGTTATAGAAATTGCGTGTCAATATTATTCCATTTCGAAGTGATTCGCACATCAATGATTATAGGATGAAACGATAATATGAATGCAATACGAATCGGAACTCGGAATCAGAAATCTAATTAAATTCTTGATCTTTAAAAAGTTTGACGAAGCGATAAGCGTTAGCTCATGAAAAGTTTATTGTATATTTCATATTTATTTAATATCCATCAGACGTTGTGTTATGGTTATATTTATATAAACACGACGACTATTAGGTGTTTTAAAAGTATACGAAAGATGCTAACATACTTTTTGAAGTGAAATTTCGACACAGAAAGAATATTAATAATAACCGTAGTAAAATCTAGATGCAACGATTAGGCGTTATGCCAATGTGTAACTAATAATAAGGAAGTACCAACACAGCGGTTGGAATACAGAATTGTTATTTAAACCCAACGTAGATTTTATTAGAGTTTTTCGCTACTTATTTACAAATTTTGACACTATCATAAATTTATATAAAAGCCCTAAACCACTTTTACTTGACCTATTGTACCTTAACGGCGGCTATTAAAACAGGGATCAAGCTGTATCTCCAATTCTACTGGATCGATTTTGATGAAACATGCAGTCGAAATAGTATATTTAAGACTGTAATATTTTAACCAAAATTTAGTTGTTGGCTTTTGCGTGGAGCCCGAATAAACAAACAAATAAACAAGCAAACAAATGGATTTGATTTCAGAAGCCCTTAATTAATTTAGTCGATCTGAGTAGTTTGTTGTTAACATACATACATACGCTCACGCCGGCTTCCCATAAGGGTAGGCCGAGACCACAGTTTGCCACATACCACGATCCTGACACACCTCTCTCGCCTCATCCACATCCATACATCTTCTCATACAGTTCCATCGATTAAGGGTGCTACGAACTTGGCCTTTTCGGAACAACTTGTTGATATGGTTAAAGTAAGTTTTTCCTGGGCGCCCTCTTCCGACACTTCCACTCACATTTACCCGGTATATTCGTTTCGTCAATCGCGTCTCACTCATTCTTTCTAAATGACCAAACCATTGGAGCATTCCTTTCTCGATACTTGCCACTACATCATACTTCAACTTACACCGATCCCTTATCACACTATTCCTTAATCGAATTTAACAGATGGACGTTGGGGTCCATCTGTTCTGCATCTATATGTTGGAGCGACAACCCCGAACCTGAATGTGTCATGTGCATCGATTCGATTAACGATGGACCGATGACCTAATTGTGTTGTGGTCAATCGGCGGATTACAGCCCCTCAGCGTGGCGACCATCAGAGGGGGGCCACGTTTAGCAGTGGATATCTGTGAACTGATATGATGAAATAACACTATTACGATTTTGTATTTCTACCGTTTTTAGACCGACGTGTTGATTTAGA
>WUAW01038039.1:0-21262 GCA_017165845.1 Thaumetopoea pityocampa | reverse complement strand
TGGGTGCAAAAAAATACAATTAAATCCTCTGTCGGGAAAAAACGAAATTACTTTCCGAACAACCCAATAAATAAGACAGTAAGTTGACTTTGGCGGCAGCCATTTGCCGTAATCGTCTTGATTTGACAGCTCGTGTTAAACGCCCGAATCAACATGGTCGCCTTACGATTATAAACGAGCGTTGCTAGTCCCACCGTTCACTGTCCATTTTTAAAATGTACGTAGACATTTTCCAACCGCGACACCAAATGCCAAAGTAAACACACAGGCACACAATGACACTGAAATAGAAATGGGAAATCTACCAAAATGTTATTCATATTTAATTTTGTTTATAGGGTATTATTAATATCAATTACATACATACATACACACACTCACGCCGATATCCCATAAGGGTAGGCAGATACCATAGTACATACTACATACATACATACAGTCACGTCTCTTTCCCACTGGGGTAGGCAAAGACCACTTCCTTCCACCTGCTACTATCGTTTGATGTAGTAAAGTGGCTATCCGCAGCCCACATTTCGCCGCCGCGGGCAATGAATTACATTTTACATTTTAATAATAATATTAATTACTTTACTGTATGCTTGAAAATCTAGAATTGGCTGACTGTTACCCCTCTTTCACCATCGGACTACTAGATGGACGGTGGGCTATCACCTCTACCTCATAAACAAACCCGCCACCCGTACGAAAAGATTTGCTTCTACGTTCATAATACGTGCAGCCAAAGACTGGAATAGTCTTCCTGCCTCAGTATTTCCGTTTGATTATACTTGATGCAGGTGTCTTTAAGACAGGGTGAATAGGTTTTTATTCAGCTACTAAGTTTTACTACCCTAGATTACATCGCCACTTACCATCACCTGATAGTCAAAAACTGGCTTAAATATTGTAAAAAAAAACTTTTTCATTAAATATTTATTTGTAAAAATCAATAACATTTGATCATCTCGCTTAAATACATTTTCAGCAAATGAAAAATACTGTACTCATTTGTCAATACGTTATTGAATTCACACAAAAAGTTTGATATTTACTAAAAGTGAGAAACGTCAGATCGGGTCTTCTTAAAATGTCCGATGTATGAGTTATGTAACAATTTTAGTGACAATTTTAATGTAACACAAACTAAATTTAGGCTCTTTCCATCTTTTTCTAATGCCAAACACCAAAACGAGATAGCAAACATTTTTAGCGAGTACGAGTGATGTAGGTTACATTTCTATCAATAGGTACAAAAAATATTGCGTTTCGAAATTTGAACGTAGAACTTAATTTTGACGCGTCTAAACAAAACTGACAGTGCCAAAATTGTTGCCATCTCGTTTTGGCGTTTAGCATTAGAAAACGATGTTTTGCAACTAAAACTCTCCCTGAGTTTTAGTTGTAAAACAACTACAGCAGAATTTAGACCAATATCCAATATTATATAAGTTATACATCGGTTCGCATAGTTTATTGACTATAAAATGCACTATTGCTATCTATTTACGTGGTAATTGCTTGAAACCAACAGCTTTAACCTCTATAACAATCTTTTATAACGAGTGATGTTGATGAAGATGTTTCTTTAAGCTCGTTGTCCACTGGTTGAAGCGTGAAGGGTGCAACAACATACACAAATTATGATGAAAATACATTTTGCTTTACATAATCAGAATATTGCCATTGCCATTGTGGATCTCATAAACATCACTTCATCTTCACCACCAACAAATCCACTACTGGTCATAGGCCGATAAATTAAGAGGGGTATACATTGGTCTCTACCCTTGGCAGACATTCAGGAGATAATTACGTTTATAAACGCTTTATTATTATTATTATTACATTGCTTTACCCTATTCGAGCTTCGCTTAGCGTCTTTCGAGTTTGTCGTGGCAATAACTTTTCGCTGCGATAAGCAGACCCTGATCTAGCTCAAGATAGAGCTAGGGTGAATATTAATCGAATTTATTTCACATATCTACCGTATGTTGGTAAAATATTTACATATTTTTTTTCTTGTTAAAAATTCATAGTATTCTATTATGAGATTTTTAATATTATGCGGTTATTATACTATTTTTTCCACAGTATAATTGATTACGAATAATTTTAGGCAATGGTGGCTTATGGAAGAGTCGAGTTATTGGCTCATCCTCTCAGTCAGAAATACCTACAGATGAAATGGAACTCTTACGGGAAATATTTCCACTTGGCGAATCTCCTATTCTACTCAATATTCCTTATTTTTGTGACTGTTTACACTTACTTGCTTATGTTGAACGAGAATCTGCATGCACCTAAGAGTAACAGTGTGAATAATCATAACGTCGAATGGAACGAGACCAAGAATACAACCGAACTGAATACAAACGACAAGCCGCGTAAGTTCTAAGATTAATCTATACTATTATAGAATTCTTAAATGGCAAATATTGTAAATCACAGATATTTAAAAACAAACTACTCAATGTCGACTAATTAAGGGCTTATGAAACCAAATCCGTCGATGTTTGTTTGATTGTTTCTTTGTTTGTTCGAGCTTCACGCAAAAAACAGAGTGTAGATTTTTGTTAAACTATTACAACATTTAAAGTACTATTTCGACATACAGTTTCATCAAAACCGGTCCAGTAGAATTGAAGACACAGCTTCATCCCTGTTTTAAAGTACGAGAGCTCAATAAAATTGATTCAAAGGCTTTTTATATAAATCTATGATTATGTCGGAATTCCTCATGTAATGAAAAATCGACATTCACGTGGGCTGAGCCGCGGGATAAAACTAATATGTACATATATTTTAGAGTCTTCTATAGCCGACTGTTGTGTAGCATCGGCATAATTTAATTGTCACTCCATAACTTGGAATACTTAAATGGGAAATTCCGAAATAATTACAGATTTATATAAAAAGCCTTTGAACCACTTTAACTTAGCTCTCGTACATTAATGGCGGATACTGAAACAGAAATCACGCTGTATCTTCAAATCTACTGAACCGATTTTGATTAAACATGCCGCAGTATTTAAGTCGGAACGGTATCTTTAAGACTGTAATAGTTTGATCAAAATCTACTCACTGGTTTTTGGCTGAATCTAACAAACAAACATCAATGGATATTCAGACGCCCTTAATTAGTCGATCCGAGTAGTATTTCTTAAATATCTTTGATTTACAAAATTTGATATTAAACAATTTTATAATATTATACATAGATATATAATGTAAATCTACATTTACAATAAAGCTGTAATCGTTTGTTTTTCTTTTTTTTTGTAGACTTTGAATCAACTCTTGCAATGTATACAAGTACGGTTGCTATACTTGTGTATAATACACTATGTTTGATACGAGAGGCGTATAATGTGAAACAGCAGAAGTGGCACTATCTGGTGGACCCTTCGAACCTCGTCTCCTGGATGCTGTACATAAGCTCCACGTTAATGGTGTTCCCGACGATTATTGGCGATAATACCGACTTACAGGTACCTTGTAGCTGTTACATTTTGATTATGTAATAACTGAGACCGATGATGATATACAAATTGAAGATCATATATATCATATTACTGCTGAGTAACATATGTGACCGCGGGGCGTGTTAAAATGACCGACTGTTTTGTTCCTACAACGACAACTAGTATTATTCCGTTTACGTGGCTTTAAAAACATTGAGGACATCAGATCCAAACACGATATAAGAATAAGCGCCAGGAAAGCGAGAAATACTCAGTACCAAAGAAAAACTAAGTAAAGAAATATATAAAAAAATAAATTACATTTGTTTAGATATGTGTATCTTCGAAATTTCATGAAAAATGCACAGGAATGAAAATTCATGAGAATTAATGATGAGATTAGTTTAAATTAACAATGGTGGTAATTCTGTTGGAACAGAACTTAACTAAATTTAGACTCTCCCTATCTTTTTCTAATGTCAAACGCTAAAAGGAGATAGCTACAATTTTAGTGCTGTCAGTTTTGTTTAGATACGTCAAAATTAAGAGATTTAGACGCGATCTCGGAACATGCCCACTAAAGATACGTAAAAACACAACATTTTTTGTACCTTTTGACAGAAATGTAGGTTGGTAATCGCTAAAAATGTTTGCTGTCTCGTTTTTGTATTTCGCATTAGAAAAAGATATGGAGAGTTTAAATTTATTTAAGTTCTGTTACAACACAATTACCACTAATTTATAATCTCACGATAATCTCAAAAACGGCTGGCGACAAGCGAAGAATTTTTTACTAGACGTACGGATGGCAAAGTGTTAATATCTATTCTAGATTACACAAAAAAGAAATCTGGTCTGTTATTTGTGGCAGAAGTTTGGTCGTCGATGACTTATGGTGATGACACACGGTGATGATGTTGACGATTTTGTTGAACACCAGATGATCTACCAGTGTGGCAGGAATGGAAGTATAGGAAAGGATATCTTCCAGCCAGATGGGTGTTTTATCTGACGGTGGCTACCACTGCTCACACAGTATATACCCAATTGCGATGAATTAGATTGCGTAAGGTATATGCTGAGTTGCTATGAACTTTTCTTCACCGTGATTCAGCTTCTGTGCCGTCTCGGCGTTCGGCATATGAAAACAGCGTCATCTGTAGAGAATGTATGGTATTAAGTAGCGATGGAGGTCGCTTTTTATTCCTGAGCATTTGTAATAGATTTACGTTAAAAAAAATCGAATTTTGAATCATGGAAATAATTGAATGATATGTACAATTTGCCCTTCATTTCAGTTCTCGGCTGCATCAATCACAGTTTTCTTGTCGTGGTTTGAGTTACTGTTACTGCTGCAACGGTTTGACCAAATCGGCATCTACGTGGTCATGTTCTTGGAGATCCTACAGACCCTGATCAAAGTACTGATGGTCTTCTCGATACTGATCATCGCGTTTGGACTCGCATTTTTCATCCTGCTCTCCAAAGTGCGTCTGATTAATGTTTCTAATTATAATACATTTATTTAGGTAAGGTTGATACGAATTTTCTAGGGGAAGCTGTGCGTTCATGACGTCATGAAGACTTCTTGTTTTAAATGAAATTCTTGTTTCATTTCAAATATGTAATATAAAAGGAAGTTTTTTTAACTGATTATTACTGATGTCCAACAAACAGTCTTGCCTTGCGCAGGATTGACAGAGAAGAATGTAGACAGGCTATGAATAATCATTATAACCATCACATACCGTGAAGTCGCAGATTTAAGCTAGCTCTATATAAATACTGAACAACTTACTATGTCGCATGATAACAAGGATACGATAGATGAAAATATGTGATGATGAAATTATTAACGATGATAAAACTATAAACGATGACGAACTGTGAAATATATATGCTTCGCCATGTAATGGTGATGATAACTATTCATAGCCTATCACCGTTCTCGATATCATATCTTCATATGATATCTTTCTACCAGTCTTGCGCAAGACCTAAACTGTTTTTGGGCAACCCTACTGGAGATTTCGAAAAATAATAAATTTAACGGCTGTACGCTTAAATATCACAGATATTTCATATTTGGAAGTGTATATAAGAGCTATCATGGCAATGCGAATTCTTTTCTGCATAAAGCGAAAATCTTTTAGCGCCATCGCCGCTGAAAGGTACTTGTTAAGCCTAACATAAGAATCGATTCTTTGACATTTCAGAAAATTTTCACAATGAAAAAGAAAAACGTTTATTCAGTAACAGTCATGTACTGTATGTATAAAAACACAAAAATACTTAAAAATATACTTATTATTAACATTAAATTTAAACTTATCTTTGATATTACCGATTGCATTAAGTATTGATGTAACACGACTTTGTGCTGTTGTTAACACATTTTAAAATACATTTATTTATTTTCTGTGTAAGCACAGTAAATAAATAAAAGTATTTTATTTATTTACTTTTTAAGTAGAACCAGCTTCAAGGTAATGACCGCTACATTATTCTGTTATTCAATCAAAATCTATTGCGATCTTCAAGACACCTGTCAAGCGTGGAGATTATGGCATATCCCCCCCCCTATTAAGGGGGTGACCCATGTCCAAGAGTGGATTTCCACAATTTGATAATGACGATGATAATATAATCATCATCATCATCATCATCCCCAGTCCATATCGTCCCCACTACAGGGGCACGGACCTACCCTGATCAGGAGGGGGATTAGGCCGTAGTCTACGCGCTGGCCTATTGCGGGTTGGTAGACTTCACACACCCATGCGGGCATGCAGGTTTCCTCACGAAGTTTTCCTCCTTCTCCGTTAAGTATATTGGTGTCTACAATGTAAACCGTACATAAATTACAAATAATAACTCAGTGGTACGGGACCGGGATTCGAAACCACGACCCTTCGATCGTAAGCCGTGTCTAAAACCACTACACCACCAATGCACCAATTCAATGATAATATGATAACAATTATATATTTAATTATATATTTTACTTACATTGATCTAGCTCTAAACTAGACAACGATATAAATAATCATACATTGGTGGTTTAGTGGTTCTAGATACGACTCGCGATCAATGGGGCGCGGGTTCGACTCGACCCTGTACCACTGGGTTATTTCAAACTCATGTACATGTACAGTCATTTATGTATAGTCCACACTGTAAAAACCAATGTACTCAACTGCATGCCTGCATAGGTTTATGAAGTCTACCTATCCGCCACTAGGCCTGCTGGCCTGGTAGACTATGATCCAATCTTCCTTTTGACTATGAGAAGTCTGTACCCCTAAAGTAGGGATTAATATGGGCTGGGGATGATACATTTACATAAATAAATACTAAAACCTATTTACATAAATAATTCGATGACTCTGGTACAAACATCACACAAAGTTTGCTTTTACCGGGATTCTAACCCGAAACTCGGTGTGAAGCAGGATCGCTGCTGGTAAGTCAATCAGTGGTCGTTTTAAATAATTAAAACTGATTATATTTTTCAGGGCAACCACTTATCATTTAGTAGCGTTCCGATGGCTTTGATGAGGACCTTTGCTATGATGCTGGGGGAGATCGATTTCGTTGGCACTTACGTTCAAGCTTTCTACAATCAGAAGTCCGACTCTGACTTAACACTTCCGTTCCCGCAACCGACATTCCTGATCCTTGGTATCTTCATGGTTTTAATGCCGATACTTTTGATGAACCTGCTTATTGGTTTAGCGGTCGGTGACATCGAAAGCGTGAGAAGGAACGCCCAACTGAAGAGACTGGCCATGCAGGTGAGTTCTTACTGATTGATTCGGAAATTCCTAATTTTTGAGGTAATTCTTACAAATGGAGGAGTAAAAAAAAAGATTTATTTGAAAAGCAATATGTCTATCTAATTTTTATAATAATAGACGAATAAACACGTTACACAAATAAAGTAGATCACTTTTTCATCACTGCTTAAACTTGTGGTGTGTGAGGTTATTGAAAGGGTATTTACATGCGGTCACGCCTTTTCTCTCGTTTTTCGGTGGGGAATCGAGCTCTGGTCTCCCGCGTGACAGGCGGGGATACTGACCACTATACTACGGAAGAATTGGGGTAGGCAGAGACCACTTCTTTCCATTTGCTACAATCGTTTAATCTAGCAAAGTGGCTATCCGTGGCCTACTTTTCGCCCCCGTGGAAAACGAGACGTATCAGGTGGCGAAACGCAACGCTTCCATTTTATAAGGTTTAAGTGTTTTAACTTCTTCATTGCTCCCACGGCTCAGTGGAGAGAAAAGGAAAGAGGGTAAGGTGGGAAAGGTGTATTAAGCAATGAATATGGAATTTGGAAAAAGAACTATAGGATGTAGGATACTACTATCTCAGAAGGAGTAAGAAGAGACAGTAGTATCTCGAGGGTCCGGGATCGCTTACCCGTATACTTACTCGTAAGTTTATTTGCCGAAAAGCTTAAAAAAGAACTCCCTGACCTAATAAAGAAATATATTTTTCAGGTGGTATTGCATACTGAGTTAGAAAGGAAGCTGCCAGCTTTCCTGCTTGAGAAGGTAGATAAGCAAGAGCTGATAGAGTATCCTAACAACAAGAAAGGCAAGCTTGGCTTCCTCGACCTGATCCTCCGCAAGTGGTTCTGCAACTTGTTCTCTGATGACGGTGCTTATTTTATATCTTTTTATGCTTCTGGATCTGGATGTGCGGTGTGGTGACGGCATGATAATAGCGACATTCCATCTCTTCCCGTACGTGTTGTGAAAACCAGCTAAGGAATGTACCAGATGTACTAAGATAATTGGGGCAGCATTGTTAGCCTGTTATTTAATAAAAATCTGTTGCGAGCTCTAAGTCACCTGCCGAGCGTGAAGTTTATGGCAAATTCCTACCTTTTATGGAGGAAACCCATGTCCATATGTGGACTTCCACGGGCTGCTGTTGATCATCAATGATGATGAAATTTGAATATTATAATATTAATTTATAATATTTTTGTAAAGCACATCAAAATTATTTAAAAAAAATATCATAATAAAAGGTTACATAATGTGATTTTTACGTCTAGAGTAATAGTTGTATTGGACAGTGTCGTCCTAAATCCGGGAATCGGATGGTCTTGGGTTAAATTTTCGGTTAGCGCCATGGCTTCTCCGTATTTCGGGAGGCATCTAAAATAATGGGCTTATAGGGATGACGTCAGATGGCAATCTGTCATTTTAATTCACCCTGTAGCCACATAATTAGCAAAAAAAAAAATAAACATAATGCATTATCTCGACCTTGATGTTCTACTTGAACTTTTATATTGTCGAATAAAAAAAAATCTTTAATGATGCTGTTTTACTGTAGCGTAATTGTTGAACGAAGTGAAGTTAGCCGCAGGTAGACGCCGATCATTATAGATAAAACGGTGGCCCTATGGTAGTTTTTTTACCATATTTAATCTACTACTTGACTGCAATCCCACCTACTGATAAGTGGCGATGTAACTTAGGGTAGTAGAACGTACCAGCTTAATAAAAACCTATTCATTCTTGTATTAAAGGCCTAAATTATAATCAGAAGGAAATAAGAGTATTCCAGTTATTGGCTGCACGTAAAACGTAGAAGCAAATCACTTCGTACGGGTGGCAGGAATTTCTACGAAGTAGTTGTGATAGCCCGCCGTGCGTCTAGTAGTCCAATGGTGAAAGAGGACGGAGGAATTAAATGGAGTTTTTCCTGTACACACTCTGTACCACGTATGGTGAACACAGTTCTTATATGAAACACTTAACAATTTTCCTTTTTGTTATTAGCCGGCTTAGATTTGGTGCTAGAGAGCAGCGAGGACTATATTTCAGTGGAGCTGGACAAACAGAAACGGCAAATACGCGAATTGGCGCATTTAATGGAACAGCAACATACCCTTGTACGACTGATTGTTCAGGTATGTACATCTGTCAACTCTTGCAAATATTATTTTCATGAAAATGTAATTGACGTGCGCTCCAAATAGAGATACTCTAGGTCCCGCTACGATCAATCCATTTGAAGCCAGCGCTCCCAAATTCGGACAATCAGATTTTCAAATTTTATTTAGGTTCGCGGATTATAAAAGTTACATTGACCGGTGTTATCAATTAATCAGATGTCAATTACTGTCGACAAATTGTTATGTAGTTTGGCAGATGAATTCGTTAAATGTGTATTCTTAATGAAATATAATAAAAAAAATTGGGAACACTTTTTTAAACAATTGTAATTAGATTTATAGAGATCTTTTAACAAAAGTAATATTTTACCCTAACTAATAATACCACAAACTTAAAATGATCACATTTGTAGAAAAAATGGTCACAAATGGGTTAAAAGATATAGCAAAACCTGGGGGCGAAGTAAAAGTCTCGATAATCTTTCTTGTGTGAAGGTTGTAAGCGGATAATGGTGCAAAACTAATCCGCACTAAGCTAATGTGATAGACACGGCCTAATCCCCCCTCTTGATCAGCGGAGGTCCTTGCCCCTGCAGTGGGGATGAATATAGACTGGGGATGATGAATGGAGCATTGATTTGATGATGATTTTCTTGATAATTTCCTTTATTTTTTGATATTACATTCTGCGTTATATATATCATACCACCATAATCTTTAATAAGTCGGATGCATAGGGCCACAGATAACAAAAATCTTATTATTGTTCTAATTAAAATTTCTCATATATTCACAAAATGTCCCGCGGTTATGACGTTCTCACAGCGCGGCGTGCGGAAGTCCTACGTAGGATTTTCACTGTGAAAAAATAAACGTTTATACGATGAAATGTTAAGATAAGAAAAAAATAAGCAATGAAATTAAAAACGAACTTGATTGTAACCATCGTACTTTACAAATACGTTACGTAAATTATTTTTTTCGCTGCAGAAATATCTGCTTTTCTCGTGGACTGCTAACCATGATCTCTATAATGTACGAGTAATGTAAATAATTCTATGGCCTACTTTTACTCGTGATCCATATTAGAAAAGCTCCACTTTGATCTTTATCAAGCACTTTACACAATTCCCCAAACAGGCACACCAAAACAACAGAACTCCGATTGGCTAGTGATCTTCAAAAGCCTGCCAAGCGTTGAAATTATGTCAAATCCCTCCTTTTTAAGGAGCAGACTCACATATAACAACGGACTTCCACGCGATGATGATGACATATAAAGATTGTATCTTAATTTATTTTCCCAGAAAATGGAGATAAGAACTGAAGCCGATGATGTGGATGAAGGTGTATCACCATACGACACCCGGATATTACCTCGCTGGAGCACTCCAAGATTCCGCAAGAGGCTGCACCCTGCCACCTCCTTCAATAAGGGCGGCTAAGTTAGAAAACTTATTGTTAACACTGTTTCTTAACGAGGACAACATTCTTATCGTGAAGTGGCTTAGGGTGCGCAATAAATTCTTGTGAAAAAAAACGCATTCTTCCGACAAGTAATCAATATTGTTACATGTACACCGCAACTTATTGTGAAACAAACGCATTCTTCTGTCAAGTAATCAATATTGTTATATGTACTCGTTAAGGCAATGTTAGCTTTTGGAATTAAAATGACGCTTTCGTAACGCAGTCATTTAGAAGTATAATTTCGATCAGCTCTTAAGTACGCTGGAATATTTTCACAGGTTTTGAAAATATGACTCTTCTGAGTTCTTTATTTTATTTTTACTGGAATATCTCAGTTCTTTATTTTATTTTTATCAGAAGTTCTCATTTACTTTATATTAGTTTTTTATATCATTACTTTATATTAATAATTCGCTATTCGTCTGAATAATTAAATATTATTATTTTATTAAATGTGTTAATTTTATAGTGGCAAAATGCACAATGGGTTCTTCAAGTTATCGACAGACTGAAACGTTAACGTGGAACTTTTTCACATAAAACTACTCGTAATTAGGCTAATAGTATATAATACATTCAATTGGTCTCTATTGTTTATAGTACTTATTTGCTTTTGGTCTGTTTATCATCATTAAATTAACTATTAAGAATAAACAAACTTTATACATTCGCTTAAGTCTAATCTCCAGCGATTCTCAACCTTTAAATTTTGAATTGATATCTTCGGTGATCTCCGTATTCGATCACCAAATCGACTATCGAAAAGATTGAGGAACGTTCTACATTATATGTTCTAATAGGTAGGTATATGTTTTTATGTATAGTTCCAAAGCCCCAATACATGGGGTGTACCAATTAAGAAAAATATAATTGTACTTACTTAAGATAACAATAGTTATTAAACCCTTTAAAATATACTTATACCATATTATAATAATTGGTTTTATTTTAAACATAATATAAAATATAATTATTTGATCATTTCTCATTATTTCATTATAATAATAATGTTACATTTTCTACTTTTAGAAAGTTAGATCAGTGAATTCTAGTACTAATTTCGTCCAATGTTTACATAAATTCTAAGAAATTTTGATGGCATTATAATAAATATATTTATAATATTTTATTCGTTTTATTGTTTATAGAAAACTTATCTTAATAAAGTCATAATTAATCAGTAAATGTATCCAAATTTAGGATATCACGTTCTCTCTTAAATAGTCCAAAACATTGAAACGAACTTTTACATTTGGATAGAGTAATACAAATCGGAACCAACCATGTGGGAGGGAGATGTGTTCATATCTATTTATCGAAATAAATATAATTAACGTGCAAATCAATTATTACTGACTAGTTGCAATAAAAAAATAAAGAGGGCGTTAAATGCTAATCTTTACTTCTATCTCGAGATAGAATATTTTACGTCATTTTCAATCTTTCTATATATGGCTATTATTTATTTATATATACTTTTATTTGAATACTTTTATTCAAATGTCAAACTACGAACATTAATACATCACATGCGTCAGTTTTCAAAAGTAACTTCTTAGAAACAATTATATAATAGAAAATGGTAAAAAAAAATTAAGAGTAAAAATTTAAATATATTGTTTAGGCCATTTCTCAATAGATGGCGCTTTAAATGACTATTTCAGGCTGCTTAAGACTGATCTGTGTAGCAATTATTAAACATTTTCTTTAATATACTTTAACTGTTCCTGTCTTGATTCTATAAATTAATTAAAAATGTCGGCTAGGCTGATATACGAGGGGTGATCAAAAAGTAATGATAATCAATATAAACCACACTGTTTATGCTTAAATTCTTTTTATACATAGCCTCCTAACAAGTCAATACATTTAGTGCATCTCTTTTCTAAATAGGCATTACTTCGCCATTGTTTTCAAATTTCTTGCCTCAGAGGTGTTTCTTGAGCCGAGTAAAGAGTTAAAAGTCACTGGGAACCAGATCTAGTGAATAGGAAGGGTGTTGAAGCAGTTCAAATTCTGATTCTTCAATGGCAGCCATCGCAACTGCAGCTTTGTGTGACGATGCGTTATCTTTGTGAAACAGCACTCCAGCTCACAGCTCGCCTCGTCTTTTTTCCTTAATCGCCTGCCGCAACTCCTTATTTGATCTGCGTAATAATAGCTGCGTAGATAGTGGCTCCCTTTTCCAAGTATTCCATCATAATAATTCCTTCAGCGTCCTAAAAAACAGACGCCATAACTTTGCCCGCGGAACTTGAAACTAAATTTCTTTGGTGTTGGTGAAGAAGCTCGTTTCCAAGTCATGGATTATTGTTTGGTCTCGGGATCGAAATGGTAGATCCAGGTCTCAACCATAGTCACAAAACGTGACAACAAGTTTTCCCTATCAGCTGGAAACTTTTCGAGATTCAGCCTCGAAATATCGACTCGTTTCTTCTTTTGCTCGTCAGTTAACATTTTCGGTAGCCAACGCGCAGAGACCTTTCTCATAGGCAATTCGTTGGCAATGATTCTTCGAATGCTACCATATGAGCTCCCTGTGATTTCAGCTACATACCTGATGGTCACTTTTTGATCTGCCAATACAATAACTTACACTTTTTCACGTTATCTTCGGTTAGAGACGTGCATGTGCCTCCTTCGCGATGTTTATCTTCAGTGGATGTTCTGCCCAGTTTAAACTCCTTGGTCCAGCGTGCAGCTGTGGAGTATGGAGGAGAGAGAGAGAGAGAGAGAGAGACAATGGTGGGCGCGCGATGTGTCGCGCGATGACTTCACAGCGTGCTGAAAACAGCACGCGGCGTCCAACTAGTTGTAGGCGTTGAACGCGAACCTGAAATAAACAACACATATTAATCGTTATATATTATATTGTTGTTTATACTTTATTATTATATATTTGTATATTTTTATGTGTGTAGTAATTTTGTATATTTATTGTAGGTATTCTCATCTAATTTAGATTTGTTGCTGCATCTACTTCATTGTCCCTGCACTATCCAAATGTTGACTGGTAGTTCGCTATTACATATATAATGTATAAAGTGTAAATAAATAAATAAAGGTTCGTATCGTATATGAATTTCGGTCGGTAGACAATTATGTTGTTGTAAAGCACGGTACCCCATAATAAGCCATATAGAAATATCCGTAAACACCCATCCGAGTCACAATGACACCTATTACAACTAAATGCCATCATTATATCGTTACAAAGCTACCGTTCCGTGTAGCCTTGTAACAATCGACACCTTTTACAAAAACGGTGAAATCTTGGCTATTGTACTACTTCCGTTAAAATATTATTCAAATTGGCGTATAAAAGTATCGCGTTCACAGTGCAATTTATACTTCAAAATGGTCACCACTAGGCGAGCTATTGTTTTGGTGTGTCTGTTCGGGGAGTTCTGTAAAGCGCTTGACAGTGATCAAAGTGGCAGATTTCCAGTGTGGACCGCGAGCAATAGAGGACCAGAAAATGATTTCAAAATGGAGAAGAGATTCCGGCCGCCAGTCCAAAAGGAAAGTAGATGTATGTAATAATATAGGCGTAACCACCACCATATTTTCATTCCTTTAATAGTCTTTTTTACACCGCGATTTGAAGCGGTTATCGCAACCTATGGATCAGTGCATCATACTGAATATCACATGCGTGTTGGCGACCATTTAGAAATTTACTTGCTTCCCTATTTAAGAACCCTATACATAGTCTTTCTAGAAAACTTTGGCAAAAAGCTCATTCCATATTCAGAGCGCTTGCTGAAGAAAATTCCTCTGAAATCGCACTGTACGCGACCATTCAGGTTCTAATGTCTGAGGATGAACTCCCTGCTAATAGCGAGCGGTGCGATGAGAGAAAGTAGAAAGTAGTCTTCATTCAACCTAACTCAGGGTCTGGCATTTACGAAGATAGTGGTTGTTCTCTTCATATTATATAAGAGATCTACAGTCAATGGTAGACGGCAACAGGCGGACGTAACATCACCTTGGAATTTTCTCAACCTCAGTTGGGAATTTGTTATATTGTGTAAGTCGAATAAATGCTCTTGGAGAAAATATATGTATATGGATATGAACTGATAATGCCATTCGAATACTTACATAATATATTATTATTTGACAGATCTTTATCATAATAATCCTAACTAATATTACAAATGCGAATGTGATTTTGTTTGTTTGTTACGCTTTCACCTCTTAATACTTTCACTGCCGGGCGAAGAAATGTTGCCTATGCGAATATAATCCTGTTATTCAAACAAAATTTACCGCCAACCCAAGCGTGAGGATTATGCTAAATTCCTCCTTTTTGAGGAGGAGGCCCTTTTCAGCAGTGGACTTCCTAGAGCTGATGATGATGATGATACTTATTAACGTAACGCCCAACCGTCCCGCTCTTAGAATTTACTACGAAAACTATTATTTTATGCTGTTATTAAAACAAAATATACTGCCAAGCAGAGTTTGGATATTATGACAAATTCCTCCTTTATAAAGAGGAGCCCCTTTTTGAAAAGAGAGAGTGATTTCCAAGTGGATTTCCAAGAACTGGTGATTATTAGTTTAATGCTTAACCGTCTCTTTATTAAAATTCGCTACGGAAAATATTATTGATCCTTTGTTATTTCATTAAATTGTTGTTATTTCAGTTTTGTCATTGTTCAACGTGGTGACGTTTCGTAACGGCGCGTGCGCAGGCGCATCGGGCGACAACGGCACCTGTCTCACTGCGCGAGAGTGCTCCTCCCGCGGCGGCCAGGCCAACGGAATCTGCGCCAGCGGCTTCGGTCTCTGCTGCATATGTGAGCAGTCGCTGATATTCATCAGTTTTTATAGGAAGTTAGGAACAGTAGTAGTTTATCCGCTAAGTGGAAAATCCCGAAACAATCATAGATTTATATACAAAACCTTACAACCTCTTTTACTTGAGCTCTCGTACCTTAACGGCGGCTACAAAAGGAGGGATCAAGCTTTATATTTAATTCTGCGGGACCGATTTTGATGAAACTTACCGCATTATTCAAGTTGGTATAATACCTTTGATTTATAAAATTTGATATTTAACAATGTTATACTAATAAATTTTATTTTTAATACTAGCTTTTGCCTGCGACTCTGCCCGCGCCAATGTCGGTTTTCCGCTACATTGAAAATCTAGAAACAATCATAAATTTATATAAAACTGGCATTTACCCGCAGCTTCGGCCGCGCGTGTGTTGGTTTTCAACTACATGGGAAATCCGGACACAATCATAGATTTATATAAAAAGCCTTAGAACCTCTTTTAATTGAGCTCTCGTCCCTTAACGGCAGCTACTAAAACTGGGATCAACTTGTATCTTCAATTCTACTGGACCGATTTTGATGAAACATCCGCAGTATTTAAGTGGGTATAGCACCTTTAAGAATGTAATTGTTTAACCAAAATCTACTTGTTGATTTTTGCGTGAAGTCCGAACAAATAGACAAACAAACATGGACGGATTTGGTTTCAGAAGCACTTAATTAATTAATTTGAGTATTTAATTTTTAAATATCCTCTTTTTTACAAAATATGCCATTTAAAAATTTTATAATAGTAGATATTACTCTTGCCAACAACCATCCCGAACTTCGTATGAAAACAGGTTATAGATTTGAATACAAATTTTTCATTTTCAGCGAGTTCCAATATTTATGAGTGCAATGAATCATCCATATCTTCTGGATTAACATATGCCGAGACATTAAATCGCTATTTGATTGTACACCTCAGAATTCGTATAGCGTTTTAAATTGACGACTGATTGCTAAAGCAGATAGTAACCCTGTTTTCTGAACCAATGACTCCTGGGTTCGAATCCTGGGCCGAACAAACTTGTTGTGATTAGCACAAATGTATATGTCCGAGTCACGGATATATTTATGCATAGTATTTATCTATATACCTAAGTATGTATATTGTTGTTCAACAACATCGTTGTATATTGTTGTAACCAAGACAGAGGGAATCCTAGTTCGGAACTAGATCAATATGTGTGAAAAAATATCCAGAATATTATTATTATTATTTTTTACAGTTGATTATTTTTCAAAGTACCCACATATGGTGGTCTAATGGTGCCAGACACGACTTGCTATCGAAAAGGCCATGGTTTCGAGTCCGGTCCCGTACCACTGTTATTTCAAATTTATGTACGGTCTACATTGTAGCTACCAATATATTGAACGAAGAATAAAAACTTCGTGAGCAAACCTGTATGACCGTATGAGTCTGTGCAGTCTACCCGCACTAAGCCTGCGTGATAGTCTAGCACTTAATCCCCCCCGCCTCTGATGAGGGGAGGTCCGTGCCCCTATAGTGATGATGATGGTTTTTTTTCAATTGTTCCAGTTATGGCAAGTTGTGGCAGTAGAACATCCGATAACGGTACGTATTTCGTGAACGCTGGCTACCCTTCATCGTACAACAATACCGGGTCCTGTGATCTAACCATCTTGAAATCACACCCTGATGTGTGCCAGATCAGGTACGTAATTAAAACAGATAATTCTACAATAATTAGTCACTATTTAAATTAGTCCAATTTTAAAAAGTTTAAAACAATCTTTATATAACATAATATTTTATCTGATTAAGTATAACATAATATTTTATCTGATTAAGTATATTATAAATAATATCTCTAAATATACGAAAATGGATATTTATCTGTCTCATATAATAGCTCTATGTGTAAAATTTATAAACTTCCAATATTTTTTCACCGATCACCATGAAATATGGCGCTAAAAGTGTTTTTATTTTCATGGTTCATTATTAAGCTATCCACTTTGACTCAATACTAGATGTCACTATAGTGGATAAGAATAATTTGCACCATTCATTGTGCTATATTCGCCACTAGATGGCAATACATAGACAGATCCGTGAACAAGTTATTTATATTATAATTATTTTTTTTTTTGAGAATTTTAAACTATGTTACCTTTGATTATTCAAATAACAAATTCTATTTAAAAATATATATTAACAACACGTATTGTATAAATATGAAATAAAAAATTAAAAGCAAATAATTTTTCACCATAGATGGAGTAATATTGTGACATTATCCCATCAATCCATTTGGCAGGTAGGTATAGTATTGAAGTTAAATAAAGTTTATTCATATTTCTATGAAGGCTTCTTAGGAGTTTTAGCGGCCACTCGAGTGAAGCATCGCTTAAAGTCTTATTTTAACTTCTTATATTGTATATTTACATTATATATTTTTACATTTATTAGTTTATTATGATATTTAATATATAGTTTTGGAGTTGTTTTGTGTATTAATCGTCAATAATCGTGAACAATATTGAAACATTGGAATAAAACTGTGATTAACATAGCAAAGTGACCGTACTTTTTCAAGGCAATAGATCTGTGGAATTTGACTGGTCAAAGTGGTATTCGGCGGATTGACTTCAAAATTAGCAAGAAGCAACAAAATATGATACACCGATATTTTATTGTTAAGTTCAAGAATATTATATAACTTCAAAAATATTAATACTCAACACTGGCAGAAAAGGCACGAATTCGCAGCCGATTGCCACTATGAAAAAGAAGAAGAAAAGTGTCTTATTTTAGTTTTTTAAAACTATATTTTTTTTAGTTTTAGCTGTATTTTTATCAGCTCTTATTCGGTTGATAGACTCAGCTTAGAAGATTGTGCGTTGTGGGTAAAGTTGAATCAGAAGATATATCCTGGTTATTAAAATTATTAATAACGCCAGCTAAAATAAGAAGAAGTAGTGCTAGCCGCTTCTGCTAGTAGAGAGTGAGTCTTCTTAAAATGTAAACCCTTGACGACGACCCTTTACCTCGAATTGCTACAGGGTTTTTCACGGTTTTTAGGGTAACAGTGAGATCGTTACAAAATCAAAATGTTTAAGCATCTTCTACCAAAGTGTCAGAGAGCATATGCACTTTCTCAATCTCCAATAGTTTATGTGTCAAATTAATGAGATATATTACTAATCAGGCTAGATTTCGACCGATTTGCCATAGCTGGACCGGAAGTGATGAATCACATATGTAACCAGGACCGGTTCATAGTATCCGGAGGGAGCCCGATTCCCACCATATGCGGAGTAAACCAAGGCGCTCACAGTTGAGTATTTTTTTAAATATACAGCACTATATCTTTTCATTCTAAGGACTTGGTATCCGTAATGGGATTTTTATTGTTTCAGCCAGAACAAGTTATCTATCATCGATCTATACTATTATAAAATTTTAAATGTCAATTTTTTTTTTCAAAAAAAAAAAAATAGCCCGTGGAAGTCCATTGGTAGAATTTGTCATCTTCCTTGAAAAACAGGGATTTGCCATATTTTGCACGATTGGCAGGCGTCCTGGAGATCGCAGTGGATTTTGACTGAACAATAAGATAATGCCGCTGCCCATTATCCTGGTAAATCTGTTGGCTGGTGCTCAAAGTATCCGCGGGATGTATCGGAGTGACCCTGTTGTTATGCCGGCGATATTATTAGCAATGTACGGCTATTTATTACAATTCAAACATCCTTTCTTTAGACAGCATGAGAAAAATTCCCTGACGTATGCTTAAAACATTATTTTAATATACCACCGGCAAATACTTATGACATCAATACTCTCCATCCAAAGCTTGCCTGGAAGAGATCGCTTTTAGCGATAAATGCGCCCGTTGTAACACTTTTCGTAATTGATTTTTTTTCTTCTGTAATTAATTGTTTTTGGTGTGTCAATAAAGAGTCATCTATATTATCTATCTATCTTTCTAATTTTATTGATAGTTATAATTTTAAGAATGGCCATTGTTACTGCACAATTATCCATGCGATGATTATGGGGCCATGCGATCGGCGGTGAGCGTTCGTTAGACACTCTCACCATCCATGAGGCATAGTGGCAGGCCACGAAATCTGCCCGCATTTTTCCTTTGCTAGCCATGCGCGTCATAGAACCGATATTTGTTCATTTATTCTTTCTATAATAATACACATAAATAGATATAGGACACTTTACACCCCACTATTTTATTTGGTTATAGACCCTAACATAAGGTCTTACATAAGGTCTTTTCTTCTGCCTACCGTTCATTACCATTAAAGAATGAAAGAATACCGTTTAAATTCTCCATGAGTGATGGACGGAATTGATCTGTGTATTTGATTGATTTAAAATGTCTGTTTGCAGTGTATATTGACTTTGGCGTCGGTATGACCAGCCCGATAAAATTGACATTTCTGACAAGTGGCAGCTCCTTCGAAAGACTCTGGAAGGTCAAAGTGACTCAGATTCCGTGTAGTACAATTTACAAAGGTGAGGTAGTTTTAATTTTGAATATACTGTCACAATAGGGGTATTTGAGTGTTTTTAGAAAACTGTCTTAATACAACAATAATGCTACATTGACTAATAAAATAACACAATGCTATTTCTTCATATTTTCAGTATTTTTATTAATAATTAAAAAAAATTACTTCAAAAACTCTTCTTCGCCTTAAATGAGTCAATGTGGGTTTGATGAAAATTTGTATAATTATAGTAATAGTAACATAATAATTTTATAATATTTAATAATGTTTTAAAATATTTGTACGCCACTGCATCTTGGCATAACATAGCAAATTTTAAATCAAAATCCATCTTGTTCTTACTATCTATGTTAAGCAAATAATAAATGAATGAATAAAATATATATATCATGTGATTCTGGTGACAGCAATAATGGCAAGAAATATTTGAATTATTTCCTAGCACTGCAGGACATAGGCTTATCCATAAAAGGGATTTGACGTGATCTCCACTCTTGTCAGGCCTTTTGGAGGTCACGTTAGACGTTGGCAGAATCACTGGATAATGATAGTCTTCATTATCCCGACACATCCCTTAGCTAGTTCAAGTCACGAAACGCACACACAATATCGCCCATCCAATAGAACAATGACGTAATTACATTTTTGCAATTTATCAGAAGAAGCGTTTCAGTTTAAAATTGGATTATACCCATTTTGTAAATCATATCAATTGTCATGATTTTTCATAATTTATTTATAGATTATTATTAATAATAAAGAGTATTCTCGAAAAAATCCATATTAATCAACAAATTTTCCAAATTAAACACAAAATAAAATTTTAACTTTTTTGAAATTGTCATTATTTTATTGGATGAGCGATATATTGAATGTCGAAGTACGCGTTTGATGAGCGCTTCTAAATGAATACTCGTAATGTGATCTTGTTTTAATAATTGTTACGAGTACTACCAAAAAATATTTTATAATTTTATGATTTTTAATATTTGCATGCCTATAGGACGAGCTAAGGTCTCAAAAATCTATATTATCTTTATATTACCATGACTATCGCTCCTATTATTCTCAATAATAAACACAT
>WUAW01038038.1:1817-12811 GCA_017165845.1 Thaumetopoea pityocampa | reverse complement strand
TAATAATAATAATATAATATGACACAACATAATTTAAGATTTAACCTATTAGGGGCATATATATCTATCTGATATATATGATATCTGGTGATATCATGATGTTGAGTTTTTATGGTGGAATCAAGAAATTGGTATACATAAATGAACCCTGAAAGGAAACAGGTGTAACAGAAAATGTAAAAATATTTTATTGTATTTTTTTTCAATTTAAATAACCATACAAAATGTTATATTTCTTTTCACACTATGAATTCTATCTATTTAATAATATGTGGACACATTTTTATCACATACACATTGACCTAGTCCCAAATTAGGATTCCCTATGTCTTGGGTACTAGATAATGTTTACATTTATAGTGCTAATATAGATATACATCTATGACTTGAATATAAATGTTTGTGCTCATCACACAAAATTTGTTGCTATCAGCATACACATGGGGGACCAATCGGCTCTGAAAGCAGGGTCACTTTAGTAAGCAAGGTTGTAAGGTTAACTGTTTCTTTCATTGTTTTTCTAGTGTTTTAAATTACAATAAAACAGATATCTCAGTACAGTAGTATTGTATTTTTTTAATTTGTTGCAGGTTTGTGGAGATATTCATGGACAGTTTTATGATCTGAAAGAGTTATTCAAAGTGGGTGGTGATGTTCCTGATACCAATTATTTATTTATGGGTGACTTTGTGGATAGAGGGTTTTATTCAGTTGAAACGTTTTTATTATTATTGGCTTTAAAGGTGAGTTATTTTATATTTTACTAACTTTTGCTCCCAGTTCTGCCCTCATGAATGTCAGTTTTCTGCTACATTAGAAATCTTGAAATAATTATAGATTTATATAAAAAGCCCTAAGGCTTTTAGGCCTAAGGTTTTAGGTTTTAATTGTAGGTTCTAAAACCTACTTACTTGAGCTCTTATACCGTAATGGTGGCTAGTAAAGCAGAGATCAATCTGTATCTTATACTGGAACGATTTTGATGAAACATGCAGCAGTATTTAAGGACCTTTAACACTGTAACAATTTGGCGTGTGACGCTCGAACAAACAAACAAACATTAACAAATTTGGTTTCAGAAGCCCTTAATTAGTCAATCTGAATATTTTTTTAATATTTTTGATTTACAAAATTTTAACAATTTTATGATAGGTATAGAAATATATATAAAAAGATAATTTTTAAATTGAATGCTTAACAGCCATTTTTTCTTTTTCAAAATGATATTTTGGCAATATAATCCAAAACATTGGACATTGATGCACACTGATGGTCATGGTGGCAATCTGTTTGCATGCAAAAGATGGCTGAGTACCATATCTCACACAAACCTGTTATTTGCACTAAATAAAATCATAAAGCAATGTTGATTTGAACTATTTTGTTAACATATGCATTTGGAAGTTTAAAACTGCAATAATGCAATTTACATATAGGTGATCTTTACGAGGAAATTGTATTATTAAACAAATTATATGATGAAACTAGCTTTTGCCCGCGGCTCCGAATGTCGAATGTGAATGTCGGTTTTCGACTACATGGTAAATCCCGACACAATCATAGATTTATATGAAAAGTCTATGAACCACTTTCACTTGACCTCTCATACCTAAGCGGCGGCTAATAATGAAATGAAATATATTTGCATGAAACATGGTATACAGAAATTGTTAAAAAAAAATAAACTAGAAACAGCACGTTCCGCCTGTACAAGGCATGCAAACAGTAAACAGTCACAACGTCCCAAGCGAAAAAAGTCTGATACGCTGTAAAAACAATTTCTTCTTCTTAGTCGGCATCTTCATTGCTGAAGGTCGTGTCTAGCCTGAACTGCTCGTCACTCGATGCACCATGTTTTTCCATGTATTTTTGTCCTCGGCAGTTTTAATGGCTTTAGATATTGGCAAAAACAATTTACAATAAGCCAATCTTTTAGTGTTTTGCTAAACCTGTTAGCTGGTAACTCTCTGATTTCCTTAGGAATTACATTATATATTTTACCACACATAACATGACTAAAACAGGGATCAAGTTGTATCTTCAATTCTACTGGACCGATTTTGATGAAAGAAGCCACATTAATTAAGTCTGAATAGTACCTTTAAGACTGTAACGGTTTAATTAAAATCTACCCCTCTGCTTTTGGCGTGAAGCCCGAAAAAACAAACAAACATCGACGGATTCAGTTTCAGAAGCCCTGAATTAGTCGATCTGAGTAGTCTGTTTTTAAATATCTTTGATTTTTGAAAATTTGACATTTAACCATTTTATAATAGTATAGATATATAGTAGTATAGATACTTCTGAAGTTTTTGCAGAATTATCCACTGTGTGAAGCAAACAAATGTTGATTTTACAAATTCATACATATTAATTTCATTTTATTGTCGATTTTTGAAGTTTTTTCTGTGATAAATATTAAGTAATGGGACGAAAGAAACAAAATATCTCTGAATTTGATGAAAAATGATTTATTTATCTGAACTTAAATATAATTTGTATATTATTTATTTTACCGTAAATATGTTGTAAAGGTTTTCTTACCTTTTACAACAGATACTACCAAAAAAAGGTGGCAACCCTAATGAGGTGCGCTGTTGTTCAACAAGTGTCCGCACCCTTTGCTGGCGTTCACTCTACGTGGATACAACAATGAAAGCTAGCAAGCGTGTGATGCCCATCCATTCGCCTTTGCTTGCCTTCCTTTGGTCGGTCTGCACCCAGCATAAGATGTCTGCCAAGCATGAAGATTATGGCAAACCTTTCCCTTTTACGGAAGAGGCCTATCTCTAGCAATGGATATACATTAGCTGATGATAAAAGTCAGCTGTGTCATAAAAGATAGCAATTTTGGAAGATGATGATTTTATAATATCCATTTTCTCTAAACAATGTTATTGAGTTTATTACCGAGAAACAAACTGATTGATAAACTGATCGAGAAACAAACTGATTGCTATTTTATAAACTAAAATCTGGATCCTGGAGACCATATGGAGTTAGTATCGTTATAACCAATAAATTCTGCACAGGTACGCTATCCAGACCGCATCACATTAATTAGAGGCAACCATGAATCTCGGCAGATTACCCAAGTGTATGGATTCTATGATGAATGTCTCAGGAAATATGGATCAATTACCGTATGGAGGTGAGTGGAATGATGTTCATAAATTTAATATTTATTCTTAATGTATGCATTGTTCTGCTTCACTAAATCAGGCCCGATCAAATTAGTATACATTATTCTTATGTTTAATCCTGAACAGTTCTCACAGCTAGACGTTTGGGGTTCTGAAGTGTTAAAGTGTCAAGCCTGCACGGAAAGCATAATGTGGGTTGACCCCTGAACGGATGGGCCAATGAACTAATTAGTAATTAAAGTAGTGAGCAATCGGTGTAGGCATACAGCTTATAGCCGCTTAATGTGGCGATTATTAGTGGAGGCCTATGTCTAGTCGTGGACACCGGTGAGCTGATATGATAATGATTATCAAGAAAGTTTGCTGGCAAATTCTCTGATTCTTTTTTCAGTAGTTTTTTATCTAAGATGATCGAACAGAAGATGTATCAAGACATACACATACAAGTAACCTTCGAAGAATACTACTTAAAAAAACGTCGAGTTTCGGAGAACACGGATACCTTCCGCCAAATTACACGGTTTTAAACTACACGATTTTCGAGTAATTCATTTGAAAAATAATAAAATATATTTGATATAAAATTATTTCCAAATATTTCTTTAATAAAATAGAGAGTTAGGGGTCATCAATAAATTACGTCACACGAATTTTACGATTTTTAACACACACCACCTCCCCCCCGCCCTTGTCACAGGTTGTCACATTTTTGAAACCCCCTCTCCTCTGGTGTGACATCACATATTTTTCAAATTTATTCAGGACAGCGAGCGAGTACTCGCCGACGACTTTTGTTCACGTATACATTTTGCGTTTGAATATTTTAAATTTTGACATTTAACGTCACAAAACTTTTGACCCCCCTGCCCGTTGTCACACAATGGCACATTTTGGTGATACCTTCCCCCCTTAACGTGTGACGCAATTTATGGATGACCCCCTTATTAACAAAGGCAAAATTGTTCAGAATTATAAGGGAATTATAAATTTTATTACGAAATTTGAATAATCACGAATTTTAAATCTTTTAATATATTTTTCATTTATTTTGATAATAAAAATTAGATAAAACGTTTTTGCAAAACTAATTAAAATAATTTGAATTATGTAATACAAGATTTCTTAGAGGCGTTTACCAATATAAATTCCAATAATAAAAAGATTTAGTTATATTTAACCTAAAAAAAAATTAATATATTATATAAAGTTTTTTATTTTCACACTTAACGGAATCCCGTTTTTGTAGTCTTGAATAGCCGCGTTGTTCAAAGAACAGAGAATCAATCCTGTTTTTCCAAGGTTACCTGTATATGTATGTATTTTCTAAATATTTTATCCTGTTAACGTATCACTGGTTGAGTATACACAATCCATTATAGTCCGAATTTCGTCATGATTTTTCTACCAATTTAATTATGACAACACTATGAAAGCAGTAGTCAAGTAATGAACTAGCTATCTTGAATAGTATATACAAATATTAACTAAATAATTGCTTAACCAGGTACTGTACAGAAATATTCGACTACTTATCGCTGTCGGCCATAATCGACGGGCGGATATTCTGTGTGCACGGCGGCCTGAGCCCCTCGATACAGACACTCGATCAGATCCGCACCATCGACCGCAAGCAAGAAGTGCCGCACGACGGACCGATGTGTGACCTGCTCTGGAGCGATCCCGAAGGTACACGGCTTTTTTAATTGGCGTATAGTAAAAACCCCCACTTAGTTATAGATGCCGTATTTTTATACGGGAGTTTTTACTAGATTTAATTAGATTGTTTTTTTTTTGATAATTTCTCTATGTGTTGTACACACAGTACTATGTAATATTTTTTTAAACGTATCAAATAAACGTTTTCTTTCTTTTTTTTAACGAAAAATGTTAATTCCCGCTAAAACTACAGTACGATGAGTGACCTAAAAATAATGATAATCAATATAAAACACAATGTTTATGCTTAAAATTTGTTTTTATTTTTCTACATAGTCTCCTAACAAGTCAATACATTTAGTCCATCTCTTTTCTAAACCTAAAATTCCCTTAGAAAAAAATATTTCTCTTGATCTTCCCAAAACGCTTCAACAGCTGCCACTATTTCGCCATTGTCTTCAAATTTCTTGCCTCGGAGGTGTTTCTTGAGCCGAGGAAAGAGGTATAAGTCACTGGGAGCCAGATCTGGCGTATAGGGAGGGTGTTCAAGCAGTTCAAATCTTGATTCTTGAATGGCAGCCATCGCAACTGCAGCTTTGTGTGACGGTGCGTTATCTTGGTGAAACAGTACTCCAGCTCGCAGCTTGCCGCGTCTTTTTTCCTTAATCTCCTTATTTTTTTCTGCGTAGTAAGAGCCCGTGATAGTGGCTCCCTTTTCCAAGTATTCTATAATAATAATTCCTTCTTTCATAATGAAAGTCCGATTTCAGCCACCGATGGCTGACGTGGCGCTCAACGTGATATCGGAAATGATGTAGAATATCTTGTACGTGAACAGACACACAGGGGTGGGGCGTGTCGCCGCGCGGCGCCGGCTACCTGTTCGGCTCGGACGTGGTGGCGCAGTTCAACGTGTCGAACGACATCGACATGATCTGTCGCGCGCACCAACTGGTCATGGAGGGCTACAAGTGGCACTTCAATGAGACGGTGCTCACGGTGTGGTCGGCGCCCAACTACTGTTACAGGTTGGTGCTGCATCACAATTTTATTATTTAACTAGCTCTGTCTGCGGCTCCACTCACATAGACATTGTATTTGAATATCTTTTTAATTATAAAAACCATATATTTCTCCAAGATAATAAATGCTGCCAATGCTGCAGGGGGTCTACCGAAACCAGCTAAATTTTGAAAGTGGTCTATAAGAAAAAAATGTCTGGGAACCTCTGCTATACAGGAAAAAATGGTACCTATAGTCTATTCAACCTTGGATAAGCCAGGACCAAGCAGTGCCTGCACCTTTGAAAAAAAAACTTTGAGAAACATTTCACTCTTTATCTCAAGCCCACTTGAATAAACTATACAATGTGTATAGATTTGTATGATCTTCAAGGTCATGCAGATTAAATCACAGGATATCTCAAAAGCTGTTTTTATCACCTCGTTTTTACAGCGAGTACAGAGTGGAAATATTCTATGCCTAGCAAAGTCTGTCACTCCCCTAAAGGTTGTTGTTATAATCTGTATACACATGTATATACTGCTGTATAAATTTAAACAGAGATTAGGCATTTTCATACAAATTCTAACTCTTCCATGTGGGAAAGAACTCCAAGCAACGACTGCATACTTTAATCCAAAGTGACTCTAATATAATTGGTGTTACCCTACCTTAGTTGGTGCCATTGTCCACATGTCATCGCTGTCATCGTGTGCTATGTCCTACCAGTTATCATCATCAGCCCGTGGAGGTCCACTGTTGGACAATAGCCTCCTCCTCAAAAAAGGAGGGATTTGCCATATTCTTCACACTCGGCAGGCGTTTTGAAGATCGCAATAGATTTTGATTGAATAACAGGATAATGCTGCCCGTTATCCCGGTACACCCTTAGTTGGTTCTCTCAGCACCCACGGGAACAGATGGGCGGGCGCTATTATCAAGCGGGCGTCACGCGGCAGTTATCATTATTATCACATTATTGTTTGCAGATGCGGTAATGTAGCGGCGATATTAGAATTAAACGAGAATCTGCAACGGGAGTTCACGATATTCGAAGCGGCGCCTCAGGAGTCCCGAGGGGTGCCCTCCAAAAAGCCACAAGCTGACTACTTTTTATAATGTTGCATACAATAAACAGGCACGCCGACCCATCTAGTATTATCTACCATGTTATTGTAGTGATAACAAAACATTTCAGTGTGGAAATATTTTTATTGTGATCTTAAGACTGGTAAGTGTAGCGTTGATTGTGTTTATTTTAAGTGTAAGTTGTGTTTAAAATACCGTTTGAGGTGAGCGCGCATCTATCCGTGCCCATATGTGGTCTAAATATCCAAAACAGTTATATGCCAATAAAGTGTTAAAGTCCATAAAAAACTTTAGCGCGTTATTTTATACGCTAAGTTATAACGTTAACGATACTTTTCATCGACAGAAGTCCTGTTGTAACGAACTATGCAAGATCGCGCCCAACGCATAAACAAATGTGATATGTTTAATTGTTAGAATGTGACCACCCGACTTACTGTCTCCGAAACCCTATTCGCTTATAACAGATATCGTGTCTTTTACGCGACAAAATTCGTTGTAAGTATTGTTTCGACATTTCAGCTGAGTTACATTTTGAAATAGCTCAACCGAACCTTTGAGACAAAGTACTTGTATAAATAAAACTGTTATCACTTAGAAACCCCGGTATCATCTACACTTAACGCTCTGATATTTTAAAGCCAAATGAACGTTACGCTATACCCTGTGTAAAAATAACGCGCTTTTTTATGAAGCTTAATGCTATATTAAGATCTTTGTTTAAAATTTGATAATTACTATGCGTGTAGATGCTCATTCTACCTTTATCCAAGTGCTTCGCGACTTGATACATACTCTCTCAGCGTATTAGTTAGAAAATTCTGTTGGACCACCGACTGTGTCGTCGCGTGGATATTTTTCTCTGATCGTAGCGCATACTTACTTTTAAACTATGACTTGTGTGAAACAGTCAATTGGGGTTGCCGTATATATGTTTTACCATTTTCTGTCAATGCCATATTCAAACCGTAACAAATTGAAAATAAATTCAATTGCCATCGGTAAGTGAAAATTTTTCGAATCTATAAGTGTCAATAACATATAGACAATCACAATTTACTTTTTCGCTTACTAATAAATGTTAAATAAACAAGTGATTGCTAAGATCAGTTAATGTGAAAATATAAATGTGACATGTATAAATTTATCGGTAATTTATATTATCATTCCTATACATTTTCAACTAAACGAGTTGTAGAATCTTTCCTAATGTTAGATATAATTTAGTCTATCTGGTCTTATAATACGACGAGTTAGGACAATGTTCGAAAGCTTTATAATCATCATTTTTACTATAGACCAATGATACCCAAAGTGGTGTATAACGACCCCAGGTGTCGATGATGACCTACCAGGGGTCACCTACATGTCAGTTGTCAAAAACACATATTAACGAATGAGTTGCCCCCTAGCCAAGTTGATATTCTAAAATCATTAACGCTCATAGAAATGAATGTATTTGAATGACATATCTAATCGCCAAATCACCTGTAATTTATTGTTTAGAAATGTCATTCCATTGTCATTTAGGGACGTCTACTATAAAACCACAAGCGTCTCTAACTTTGATGAACGAGTTGATAATTCTATATTTACGTTATAAACGTACTTTCATAGTTTTCGAAATTTGTCAACACGCATGCCTGTCTCGCTTTGAGTTTAGATATGAAAATTCGATTCTGGCGAAGAGCACCCGATTCACGGTGAAAATATAATTAATATAGTCCTAAATCTACAGAATTTAGTGTCATAATCATCATGAAATAATTGCAAACTACAAGGCAGTTACTTTACAGAATAAATTTCAATAGTTTTCTAACTGAAATAATTTAAAACTTTGTGAATTAAATAACATATTCATTATGTCGGTCTCATATCTGATATTTTCATGCGAAATGGGAATATCAAAATCGAATATTAATTTCAACTATCAAGCGAGAGCGGAGTGCGCTCTGTGATTGCATTTACGCATCGCGCCCATGTCCTTAATACTTACGTTTTTAATTGCTTAGGGGTCGGTATCCTATGATCCGAGGGTTGCCGAGTGACCGATTTGATAATTTCAAGTGACTCGCTTTAGTTCCGAAAATAAAGTATAATATATAAAAATCAAAAAGATTTTGAAAATATCTCTGACCCAAACGACTATGATGCTCACATTTTGGTTGATTTTGACCCGCGACCAAAAAAGGTTGCCGATCCCCGCTGTACATATACAAAAGAGTACATTAAACGATATTGTTTATTGCATTTGGTTGTTTGAACATTAACAGTATACTGGACATAATATTAATGTGCCACTCATCAAGTCACGCCTCCTGCCGGGCGACTAGTGACACAGATACTGAAACACTCGCAGCAAATGATGCATTCGCATCTGATGGTGCTGTATATATTTATTACGCGCGCGTGGGCTCACCCATGATTTATTCGTAATGAAGATTAATAATTTAATTAAATAGCGAAAATAAAACTGTGTTGTATTTTCGCTATTTAATTAAATGTCTACATAAGTGCCCTCTTGTACTAAATGATTAGCTCTTTTACGGTTTAACTCGAGAACAGTAATACCACAAAAATAAGTCACATGGGAATTGTTTGTCGGCCCAGTCGGCTGATAACAAACGCCGAAAAACCGATTATTAGCACCAATTTAATAAAGACCTTGTTGCACTACTCGTAAGGTTAGAAATGTAACTATAAGCATTTGCTTTGGGCCATTGTGGCGTCCACCATTTGGTGGACGCCACAATTGCTCGCTCACGTTCGACCAATAGCCAACGAGAAATTTGCCCGCGCAAACACACTGCCTTATAATTGGCTGAAATATTTTCAAAAAGATGTATAGTACGCAGATACATCGTTGTAACTTATTTTGTGGTACTATTTGTTCGTGCATATTTCATTCTCTGCCCCTTACTTATGGGGTGGCCAGTGATTTACGCGCGAACCTTAATAAAAGTTTCGACAGTTTTCCCTACAGTACTAATTAGAGCATCCCATTTCTCAGAATACTCGTAGACATTTTTCTGTTGTTTCTCCGGAAGCCATGCTGACTCTGGTGCCACCGTGTTCAGATATCACACCATCCTTCAATCTAATAAAATTATCTTAAACTCTTCATATCGCCAATCTGCCCTCATCATTTCTGAGCATTTGTTATTCTCCTCCTTCTTCCTAACATCGATTTTCAAACATTTTCGTTCACAGTAAATGTTCACCGAATCATGAGATCAGTGGTGCTATCCGGTACCCGAGGATATGTCTCAGCGGGCTTTATGTTCCGTGACTATTTACAGAAAAAGATACAGTGACCCCATTATTACGGCGACTACTCACACTATAACCTCTTCTCGCTATACCTACAATACTGCAGATTTCTAAAATATTTTTTTCTGGGCTTACGGTCGTTCTCACTCGCTCTCTTGGATATATTTTGGGAAACATAAGTTTATGAAAACTGTCAAACTCGTTTTAACGGTTCTTCTTGACTACCTAGAGGAATGCTTAAGCTTCTATTTATGATATAGACCTTAAGTCGGATTTTTAATTCGATTCAGTATAATAACTATTATCTAATCTCACTTCCTTGATTCCATTAGACTTTAAATCATAACAATTAATTTATATTAATTGATTGAGTCGATGTAACTTCATCAGCGCGCTTAATATTGATCCTTTTATAATTTGTTACTTTTATTATACTGTCAAAGGTAAAATATTACTAATTTCACACGCTAATGGTTTGATAATAATTATTTACTCTCGCATCTAAAGTGAACGTCATCTGACACACAGCCGTCTGATATAATGTAATTTATTAGATATATTTTTATTATGGGTCCAATTGAGTTACTATCTATTTTTCGTCTTGGTAACCCAATAATACTTTGTCTAATTAAAAATCCGTCTGTATTGAACACGTTCACGCCGGCGGCGTACATCATGTTTCTCCCCCGCAGGCGGCTACACTTAAAGCTCTTTTCTATCGGACGGAAGCTAAACCAGAGCGTAAAATGAAAATGTCTCGCAAGTGTAGCTGTTATTTGCATCACTCTTTTAACTCTATTGATATTGTGTGTTATTGTTGTTATATGTGGATTA
>WUAW01038037.1:2661-21207 GCA_017165845.1 Thaumetopoea pityocampa | reverse complement strand
CGGTCGCGCTGGAATTCGATTGGAGAGGCCTATGTTCAGCAGTGGACAGCTATGGGCTGAAATGATGATAAACTTTATTGTGTTATCATTTTTTTGCATTTTTTTTTTGTATATAATCGATTTGATAATTTAGTCATAGTTTCTTTTTTAAAACCGACGTTAATTTTCGAAGTAATTTTGAGATATTTACTTCTGAAACCTATCTCTTAAACAATAAAAAAAATTTAAAATATTCAGTTTTTATGTGATTTTTGTAACACAAAAAAGCAAAGTCCTTCATCTAGAAAGTCATTAGAATTAGAAATAAGAGCAAAATGAAATCCCCGAGTAGTCTGGAAAAGTAAGATCATATTTTTAAGTGGCTGTTTGCGCAATAATCTAAGTTTATTATAACGAGACTCGAGACTTCGTCTTTTGATTCTTTGTGGAGTTGTGAAACTTTAATCGAATCCAGAGGTAGCCGCGAACTTACAGTATCAAAAATATGTTTCATGAAAAAGTTCAGAAATATAAAAAGTGATTCCTTTTTTGTATTTCATGATATTGTAAAACGCATACGAGGGTCACACTGAAGATTTTTAGAATTGGACAGTAAGAAAAGTTGCCGGTAATAATAAGAGATTAACTCAGAATTTGCTTTATAACCCCGTGGCTGTATCCGAAAATGAAACTTGGAAGAGATCCCTAAATAAGAGTTGGTTCACTGCTTTAGCCAATGGATCCATCGCATGCGATGGTGCTAAGAAAGGAACGGATACTACTTTGAAAAACAATAAAAATATTAACAGGTTCTTACATCATTCCGTTTTTTGTTTTCGATCTTCGTAATATAAAGCGATGCTTAACTTCAGTGTTTAGGTTTAAAACACAACTAGTATTTTGCAATGTACCTTTATAACACAAAAGTATTCAAAACAAGGAATACTTTTTAAAATTTGTCTTAAACTCAATTATAGTAGACAAACCGCGTTGTTTTTACAGATGCAGCGAAGGCGTACGCTTAAACTAACACCGCTTTTAAATATGAGAGTAAAAGCATATTTTTGTGTGATTCCGAAAAAAGTATCACCTGACCAATTCTAAATAAGTAACCCGTTTGATTTAGTCAGATAATTTTTATGATCTAACTTTTATTATAACAAGATACAAATTACCAAGTCAAAAGTAAACGTTTCTTACGGAAACGATTGTTATATAGGTATAGAGTAAGGCGTATGCAATTATTTCCCAGGCAAAAGATAAACGATGTAATGTCAAGTCTAGTGGCAACTTTAATGGACATTTTAAGTGGTTATAAACACTTGTAATTATCATCAATGATCGCAGTTCTAAGTATAGGGCATAAAATTCACTGGAGGTAAATTCTCAGTTAGAAGTAATAACATTAGTTGGCATGTAATATAAGAATATTATTTTCATATTCAGCGTATTTGGGTTATTTTTTTAATTCATATCCTTAGTAGCATCATTAGAAGCAAATAATTTGTTTGTATAGTGAAAAGCCGAAATATTCCAGATTTTTAATTTATCGAATCTTGTTAAAAACAAAACAAAAACCAATACTAATATTATGCGTTAGCTTTCTCTTTATCTCCCTAAAATGTTAGGTTGTAATTTATTGTATGCCGTGACCCCATAAAACGGGAGTTGTCTAGTAGGAGCATCAAAACTAATATTAAAAACTTACATAGTTCTAATTATTTATTGATTCAAATCATAATTACGCGTCTCTACCATGCCGAAAAGATAGATTGGTACAGAACGTCTTAGGCATTGTGTTCGTCTTTACATGTTGTGTATAAAGAATCAATAAATAATTAAAACATTTATTAAAACTTACAAATCAATTCTGCCAATCATTCTAAACAAATTGCATTCAGGTTTCGATATTATTTGTAGTGTGAGGATTATAACTATTCGGCCAAATTTTGGAGCCAAATCGGAAGGCAGAATTTTTTCAAATTAATAAAATACTCGTGTCTTACGTTACCTTATTGGCATTGAGGTTATATTTGATGACGTCTTTGTGCGGTGGTTTCGGAATGAGGCCGTAGCAAGACTGCAACGTATCTTCTGGAGCGCCGATCCCAATGTGCGGGGGTATACTCTAAAACATAATCATGAATTGACTATTTGAATAAATGTCAAATTATGTGTTGTGGACAATAATGTGCCATGCAACTGGGTACATTTCATCTGAAAATGTAGTGAAATGATTAAGCAACGAAACATCTTTAAAACCTTTTTACCTTCAGCCATTTTTAAGTCCAAATTGTTACTCTTCGTCATTATCAGACGCAGATATTATTCTATAGAATATATCCGAAAAAAATATGTAGTATGATTGATGTGTGCTGCCAGCATAATGATAGCTTCACTCCATACCTTTCCGTGGATATTGTGAAAACCAGCTAAGGGATCTATTAGGATAGTAGGTAGCAGTGTTATCCTGTTATTCAGTTAAAATGTACTGTGATCTCCTAGACGCCTGCAAACCGTGGAGATTATGGCAATCCACTCCTTTTTACACGCTTTATATTAGCTTGACTTGTATCTATCTATCTATGTAACGGAATTTTTGGACACGGTTTTCACCCACTTAAAAGCATCGGATCGACCTGAAACTATGCATACTTCTAAAGGACCGATGACAATATAATAATTTATAATGTATATAATGTTTTTCAAAGATCCTGGCCAGGATCATCAGGATATTAAAAAAATACCCGAACTAAAAAATGAACAATAAATAATAGTTTAAAAAAACTAAAACAACACGCTTTATAAGAAAACCGAACTAAAAAATAAAAAAAAAATTACAATCAAAAGCGTGGGGTGCGCTATATCAACTAATATATTTGATAATAAACAGATATCGCCAAAAGTAAAGTCTCCAAGAAGAAAACGCAAGTCATAAAAAGCAGCCCACGCTTTTAATTGTAAAATTATTTTTTATATTTTAGTTCGGTTTTCTTATAAAAGATGTTATTTTAGTTTTTTTTAACAATTATTTATTTTTTTAAGGAAAAGGTCCATGTTCAACACTGGACTGCAATGGATTAATGATGATGATGTTGTAGTATGTAATTGGAGATTGTGTATCGAAAGGACAAAAGTAAGCTCTCCTGGGCAAGGCCAGCAGTAATCACTAGTTAATAAATGACTAAGGGGTCTTCCAAATGTATGCGATGATTAAGATTTTAGGGAAGTAGACAATACTATATTTTCTTCTTGGATTAAAGTATTATAATAATACATTATAGTGCTATATTTACTATATTTTTTGACAGAATCTATCTATATATTTTAACGTCTGAAATTAAAATACTCCAAAAATTATTAAAAATACACAGTTAGAACGATGTATTTAACCATTCAGTTACAGACACAATTCTACATGAAAATCAAAGGATAGTAAAATAAAGTTATCTTTTACCTTCGGGAATTCTTTCTTGCTCTCGTGGCGTACTTCAACTCGCGGCGGCTGCTCAATGTTCAGCATTGTCCTACCATGAGACACGATATTTAAGAAGTTTAAAAGTGATAGCCTGTTTAGTTATTGTCGTATAAATCTCAATTTGGAACTCGTGGGAATAACTCCGGTATCCATTTCGGAAGGAAAAATCATGAGGATAGCCACGGATAGATAGATGGTGGCTAATAAGACACGCACTGACTCACCCCAAACTTTTTTGATAGATTAGAACTTAGATCACTTGCCATTATGGCTTAATCATGGATGGAGTGACGCTATCACTCCATCCCTTCCCGCGAATGATATGAAAATCATCTAAGGGACGCTATCAGGGTAATGGGCAACAGCGTTATCCTGTTATTCAATCAAAATATACTACGATCTCCAAGACGCCTGCCAAGCACGGAAATTATGGCAAATCCCTCCATAAGGAGGGATTTGCCATAATTTCCGAAATTAAAGAAAACACATGTCCAGCAGTGAACTTCGACGGGCTGGTGATGATGAGTATATGAAGAAAATTATCTGTAGCATTTGAATAGTTATAAAAAAGTGATGACACATCTTTAAAACCTTTTTATCTTCAGCCATTTTTAAGTCCAAATTGATACTCTTTGTCATTATCACACGCAAATATCATCCTATAGAATTTATCGGAAAAAGTATAATTTTGCAAAATATTTTGCTTTAGCAGCATTTTATAGTTGCCCTGCGGTGAAGCGTCTGTACAAAAAAAGATCTCGAAAGAAAACATGTCTACGTTATTCTCTGAACTCAATTACGAGTAAATAGGTTTTTCCACTTAGTTTATTGGCTGCAATCTGGAGGACATCTGAGATTTGAACCTTACCCACTGCAGTATTTATAAGTAGATACTTGACATTTCTTATTCATTGCTATATAGTGAACATTTTTATATACAAAATTATTTACTACAACTACTGCTGTACCCTCGCTAGTCCATTTAAGCCGGTCCGATTTTTTTTTGGAAATAAGAAACACACTGTAGCCCAAAGCCATTTTGAAAAGATTTAAGACGAGTTGATACATTATACTATTCCAGTTCTAAAGTATACTCGTTGTCATTTGAGAAATGAGTCGTTATGTCTTCTGTACTAATTACAGGGACGTACCATGACTTGCCTACTAACCGAAACACAGCGACATTGCTACGAGTACTGAGCGAAAAATTAAGGGCAATATTGTAGTTTCCCAAGTTTTTAACTCCTATTAGTGGGAACTAAGATATTTTAAATTAGAGGTTCCCAGACTTTTTTTTGTCACTTTCAAAATTCAGCTGGTTCCGGTGGATCCCCTGTAGTTACATTTCTACCATATTCCCAAAACTCGACAAAAAATGTGAAAATTAGATCTAACTATGGAAATATGCGTACGCCAACGTAGACCCCGTCGAGTCTCCCGTGGGTCCCTGGGGGTCCACGTGGACCACTTTGGGAACTAAGTTAATATTATCTTTATCTGAAAAACGACGTTACAAATTTCCAATGCCCATTTTTTCCTAACTGAAGCAGACTGCTTGGCGGTTTTGTACCAAACTTCAAGTTATGGCCTACATGGGTTTTATATAAGTAATTATTCGTAATTTGTAATGAATTTGTATTTAGCTTCTATTAAAGTATCGCTTTTATTTTATTTAAACGGGCAAGCGGGTAACCTGATGGTCACCGCTGCTCATAGACACCTGAAATATCAGAGCTGGATCGTAGGTGCATTGGCGGCCTTTAAAAAAGTTCAAGTTCATTTCTTGAAGGTCCCCAAGTCGTATGCGCTTGGAAAAACGCCTCTGGGAGCTCATTGCACAGCTACGTGGAAAGAAATTGAATGAGAAACGCACAGTGGTAGAACGATAAGTATCCAAGTGATAACCGTGACATTTTAAATTTTGGCGAGATGTGTGGTGATGGAATTCAGCGGCTGGAATTAGTCCAAACAATTCCCCGGAACACTCTCCATGATAGATACGATATAAGATGCAGAGAGATGCTATGTCTCTCCGCAGGGCCAGTAAGTCTAGCTGATTAGAGATCGCTTGGTCGTCAATGATTCGAGCCGCTCTTCGCTGAATACGGTCAAAAAGTTGAAGCTGGTATGAGAATAGTATTCCATGTGAGGTCGGACTTGTGCCTTGTAAAGTAGAAGGGGATGGGCTGATGTGAAATACCGTCGACTTTTCCAACCAGATGGCCGCGGAACAGAACGTAGATCCTTGTGTTAACGCCAAGGATCAAAATGCTTGAAGAGGCAACAAGGGGAGTATGAAGAGGCAACAAGGGCGGTGCGACAAAAAGATTCCTTTTGGCGGTGAATGCGCACACCTATATCTTCCTAGGATTAAACTAGACTAAGTTTAGTCGGCTCCAATCCAAGACTTGTTTCATGGAAGTCTCGATTTCAGACACAGGTTTGCTCTGGTATTGACTGACGTATTCCCTAGAACTTATAGCGCGACCAGTATATAAGGCATCGCCTGTATGAGTAGGATTAATATTATATAATAACTAAGTGATACCAGCAGCTTCGCCCGCATCAACGATATTATATTGATCATGATGATGATAATGCTTTTGTCTTTATTGAGACTGTAAACATATTAGCGGAACCATATCAGAATCCGTTCAGTAGCTTTGCTTGATCCCATAACATATGAGTAAAACTTCATAGTCAATTTTAGAATAACCAAAGTCACTGAAATCTCACTACTGTTGAACAAACTAACCACGTATATCCACAGTTCCATTGACGATAATCGATAATATAATAATCCAAAAGTTCAAGTGCGAAGGAATAGTGATAGGTGTTTCAACACCATAAACGTTAAACATGAAGCCCACCTTTTTGATATTGTTGCAACTAATGTATATCTAATCAGATGTTTGTAGTATTAGAACCAGCTTCTTAATATCCAGTCATTATATTATAGAGTTAGCCTATAAAATCAACTAACCTATAATAGTTCCTAGTGAAAGCATCACAATCACAAATCAAGAACCGACGACCTAATATGAAGACTGTCTCTCCGACGATTAGGTCCTTAGGCACGTAGTACTCTGTGGTAACTTCCTCCTCAGTCGTCTCCAACACACATGATGGGAATGAAACTGAAATCAAATATAAGCTTCGTATACAGAGTAAATTTATCAACGTGGCATAGATAGCCGAATTCGAAGGCATAGGTAATAGTGAAGTGCTCAAAGTCTCTCGTTTTTTATGCAACTGAAACATTTCAGTGCACATTCAGTTCACATGCAATCGGTGGATGCAGGCGGATCGTTAGAAGAAGTCTATTTCCAGCTGTGGACGTCTGTGGGTTGATATGATGAATCATCATATCTTATATTTAGTAGTTACAATTTCATCATCAGATGAAATTGTAACTACTAAATATAATTGGGAATGTAAGCGCCCATGCAAATCACATCGAATTGACGAGCGTGATCAAAAATAGCGACACGGTTCACCACAGTACGCGAACAGCGCGATCGCGTTGCGTGGCATTAAAACGGTTAAGAGTATTAATTTAACGATGTTATTGAAATAAGTTAATATTTTTTATTACAAGGTAGTAGTTATTTGTTATTTTTTAAGAGCAATATTTTTTGGGCATCCTCTTCGGGCATTACTCACATGTGATCAATACATTTAATCGATTTTCTAACATTCTTTTTAAATAGCAATTTCAATTTTACAGTTGACAATATTGGTTGGTTTTGGTACACGTTTTGGTCATTTATCAAGCTATATTACGTATTAGATAATATACCTAAAGATAGAACACAGATCTATACCGGCTTTTCTGTAATTGCTTAGATGAACAGCATCCAAGGAAAGTCATTTATCTACAAATAAATCACAATTAATCCAATTTTATAGTGACCAAACGACAGGGATAACCAAGGGTAAGACTCGTGGAATTTATCGGTCAGTTTGACCTCACTAAACCTTGATTATGTACCTAATATTTTTTACAAATTCTACCCCAGAAAAGCGGATCCTCCTACCTAAAAAGGATTTAGCACAAACTCCACAGAGATCGCATATTTTTATAAAACTGTCCAATGTATATAAGGTCAAGGAGTACTTAGTCTTTTAGCCTGTCCGGTAAACAGACTTAAGTATACGAGTAAGCGATTAGTAAACCCTGAAGAAAAATAGGGAAATTTTAGGTCGGAGACGAACCAAGATACAAAATATTTTAATATTAAAGGTACACGTTTAATTATTAACTACATATTTTTGTACAACTATCTATATTATTATAAAATTGGTAAATGTCAAATTTCTAAAAAATCAAAAATTTTAAAAACAAACTACTCAGATCGACTAATTAAAGACTTCTGAAACCAAATCAGTCGATGTTTGTTTATTTGTTTGTTTGTTCGGGTTTCACGCAAAAACCAACAGATTGATTTTGGTTAAACCATTACAGTCTTAATGGTACTATTTCGACTTAAATACTGCGGCATGTTTCATCAAAATCGGTCCAGTAAAATTTATGATACAGATTGATCCCTGTTTTAGTAGCCGCCGTTAAGGTACGGGAGCTTAAGTAAAAGTGGTACTAAGGCTTTTTATATAAATCTATAATTGTGTCGGAATTTCCCATGTAGCGAGAAACCGACATTTACTCGATCAGAGCCGCGGGCAAAAGTTAGTAACTTGTATTATTACATTTTATAAACGTGATTCGGGTATGCTGTACATTGATATATCTGACGTTGTAGAATTTTGTAATATAATTGCAATAAAAAGGTCAGGTCAGGGAGTACTTAGTCTTTTAGCCTGTCCGATAAATAGACTTAAGTATACGGTAAGCGACCCCGGCCTCCCGAGTTACTACTGTCTTTTCCTTCTCCTTCCGAGGTAGTAATATCCTATATCCTATAGTCCTTCACCTAAATTCCATATTCCTTTCTCAATACATCTTTCTCATCTCATCCTATTTCCTTTCGTTTCCATTACGCTGTGGGAATGCAATGAGGAACTTTAATACTTTTGAACCTTTTAAAATGGCGGCGTCATAGTTCGACATCCGACACGTCTCATTGCCTGCGGAGGCGAAATGTGGGCTGCGGATAGCCACTTTGCTACTTCAAACGATCGTAGCAGGTGGAAGGAAGTGGTCTCTGCCTACCCCAATGGGAAAGAGGCGTGACTGTATGTATGTATCTAGTATGTACTATGGTCTCTGCCTACCCTTATGGGATATCGGCGTGAGTATATGTATGTATGTAATTGCAATAAAAATATGATCAGAATTTTATACAATTAAGAAGTTATAAAATTAATATAGATATTCTTCATATCTTTCCATCAGTTGATATATGGAATTAATGGGTTTGCAAATTCTGCTATTGCCATTTAATTCCTAGAAGCTTATATCGTATGCTGAGAATGGAGTTGACACAATTCAATTCTGTAAGAAAATGAGTTGTATAGAAAATGACTTTAAAAATGCATTTTCAAATCCACATATAAAAAGTATCATTTTTGTGAAAGGGTGAACTTATATTTCGTTTTGTGGAATCTATTCGCTACCCGTTTCATTGGTGAAAGGAAATCTATTTTTTATTTTTCAATAAGTAATAATTTCCAATTGCCTCAGTTTCGTTTTCAGCATGCAATATATATTTATTAATACATGCAGAGCTCTGTTCACTGATCGGCAGGTGCATCTCTGGTAGAGGTAGTGTTTTTCTGCGTCATAATAATTAGTGGGTCCTTACACCCCCTTTCAACTATTCTTGGAGCACAATCTCGGGGACGCTTTAAGAAGATAAGATGGATGTTGTGCGCTAGGACATGAAGGCCAACGAACTTAACACTGAAGATGTTAATGATTGACTATACTGAAGTAAATTGAACAGAAAAGCGAACCCGGACTTCAAAAGTCGGGAATAACACCGTTAGGAAAAAAACAGATATTATTTGAGTGCTACTAAAATTGTACAATAACGCTACTATTCAATACCGTGTATTTCACAGTCCGTTCTCGCACCAAAAAAAAAGCGACCTTATTACGCAAAAGAAATTAAATATATTCAAATTGACTTTAACATCTACAGACTATTATATATATGGGCTGGTTGTAAAACGTTGTGTGCAATTAATAAACAGGAATCGCAAAGGTTTCACGGAGACCGTTCCCCCGCGTGGCTATAATAATTCATAATCGTTTAATTATAGAACTTACAAGTTGGAGGAGCGGCTGGCTAACTTCGCAAACTTCAAAGCTTTAATCTCTATAAAAGCTGCTAATGAAAGTGGAACACGTATTTACTCATTATTTAAGAGCTATTATTTAAAAAAATGTTGTTGTATTTGGACAATTCATGAACATCAGCCCGTGTAAGTCCACTGCTGGACATCCTTCATAACACTAGGGTTTGTTGTAGATAACCTCCACACTCAACAGGCATCTTAAAGATCACAGTAGATATTTGGTGTATCGGTCATTATTCTGTTAGTCTTATTTGGTTTTTAAGAGCATCCAGAGCGGGAGGGGAGGAACCTTATTAATATGCCGATGCCTCACAGGAATTTAATTAACACCAATGTAGATATTAAACACCAGTTAACTGTGATTTAGTAATATTCTTAATTACCTTATAATTTGGCAAAAAAAAATTGTATAATATTATAATTATTGTAAAACTTTACTTATTTGGAAGCTTTTTAAAGAAATCAGATATAACATACGTAAGTAAACCTGACATTTTATACCAGTGAAAATATCGAAACATAAATTCAGTTACCATAATAAAAATGAAATAATTTGTTAGAATGTTATTAAAAGATTTGTTAATCAGTATTTACATACTTATATAGATAAACTAATATTTATAGACTCGTATAGAAACAAGTCCGCTACAAGGATAAAAATCTCTGTACTCACATATGCGGTTAGCTTTTACCGGAATTAGAAAACAAACACGTATGTAAAGAAAGAAGGACCCCTACTAAATAAACCACATGCTTATCTAAAAACGGCTAAAATTCGAAGCCGGGACGTTTTAATAACATGGACTTCCTTTCTAAATTTAAATCGTTGTATGGTTGAAATTCGTTGTAATTTTTCGGTTTCAAAATATAAAGAGGATTAGTTTGCGTAAGTATAAATAGCAGTGTTTCTGAATTGAACGTCTGTGGGGATTATCTGAGCGTATCCGACTGGAATAACTCCCTGACAATAGGAACATCGAAACGCTATTTGTAGAGTTAAAAATGCGGAACCATTTTATTTTGCTGGAAATCTATGAATAAATATTTAATGTTGTAGCTATTTACGAGTAGTAAAAATAACGTTAAAGTTCGGATTATAAACAGCATCTATTTACGTAACTCAACAAAAGTAAAGCAATCGTCGATAATTGGAATGCTGATGAATGTTTTAAATTGCCTTTGTTTTATAGATAGTCTTAATTGTGTCCATTACGCAAATAGTTTACAGTAGACAGAGTGCTAGTACAGAAAGTGAAATCAGTGAATAGCCAAGTACAAGAAGGGGTAAACAGTTATAGGTCCAAATCAACGGACAAATATTGTAAATAAAGCTGTTAGCCTATGAAAAGTCTCCAAGCAATACGTCCGACAAAGGAAAGTAGAAGAGAAAAATAAGAAAGACGTACCGTTAGATGAAAAAACCTAATTGCTGAGGAAAGAACGAAAAAGGGAGAAGAGGTGACAAGCAATCACCGACACCCACGCATATCCACAACATCAGAGAAGTTATTAATGTGTTGCGTCTTTTTAAAAAGACACATTTGGAAGACTCTTTGTTACAGGAGTTAAGGAAAATAAGGTAGTCGGTGGCAGATCGTTTCATATTTTTAAGTGTAAAAATTGGTGTTGCAAACTTACAGTACAAGGATACCAAAGTCAGCTGCCAACTGAATTCATTGCGTGTAAATATTGGTTGGTGAGCGAGATTACTGTGTGACCGCTTCATTTAAAAATATTATTATCATTATCAACCCATCTGTTATCCCACTGCTGGGCATGGGTTAGGAGGGTTAGGGGATTAGGGGGGGGCGGCGAGGTTTTAGGCTGTATTCTATTACGCTGTTCTAATGCAGGTTAGCAGATTTTATACGCCACCGAGAATATCTCCAGGCATGCGGGTTTCTTTAGAATGTTTTCCGTCACAGTTTGAAGCGATGATTAAGACGCGCATGATGATGAGAAATCAGAGGTGCATGGTTTGGATTCATACTTGGGAATTGAGATTTGGCATGCATGGTCATATCGCTAGACTATCACTGCGAATTAGTTAATATAAATTAAAATTTAATAAATATTAATTATTAATTAAAATATCATTGGACGCTAACTGAATGTAAACTTCATCTATCAGTCTGCTGTTGTTATAGGAGAGGTGGCAGCGGGGCGGCTTCAGTTGCACCTACTGCCGTTTGGGGGCATCCCCGTAAGCTCCTACAGTCCCTATTACTATCAATGATATTGAGAAATTAGTCAGGGCCCTTTTTTTACGTGTCGTGCGAAACTGGAGGAGCCATGGAAATGTTCTTGATTTTCTTAGTCGGGCGTATAAGCGTACATCAAACTTGAAGACTCTGTATAGATTTTTCACAACAAGAAGAATGTGTAGTTCAAGGTGCATTAGTACATTTAGCACAAAAGAGGATTATTACGGTCACGTGTAGCACAAAAGATCTTAATTAGCTTTAGTATTTCAGCTTTGACTCATACACACGTAGGTAGATTCATATAGAAAAGGTCGTTAAGTTTTTACCTTTTAACGGCTTAACCGTTGAACCGATTATATTGAAATTGGGCGGTGAAGTAGATATGATTTTAAAAACGCACATAAACTATGAATCATCATTGTCACAATCATAAAATTTAGCCGCGGTTCCGGGTAGTTGATAACAATCGTACAAAAAATCAATAGGTATGTCCTCGTATCCACGGAGCACATCATTATTTCCACATTCATTTTTGTCGGTATTTTCGTGGCTTCCGATACGCTTCATCAGAACGCCATTAAAGGTTTTCGTGTGCGCTTGTTTAACTAGGCAGTCTTGATCGCTACTCTCTTATAAAGATATACTAATCTTTGTCCGCGTCCTCCTCCGCGTCAAAATGAAATTAACATTAAAGTAGAAGTATATGCCACGGGAACATATTATCGTTATAAAATGTATTTTATGTTTTAATGCAAAATGTGGTCTATTTGTGTCCGAATTTTCACCTAAAGCCATTTAACAGTTACATTTCTATATTCATAGTAATAATTTATATTTCTAGGAAATCTATAGTAAATAGTGGTGTCAATTGCTCTACGTAGCTTGACTCTATATTAAAGTATACACAATTTCAATAACCATCTTACCGGGTTTTTCCTTCCATTTCTTTGGCACTTTGGTCTTTTTAAGAAGCAACGGGAAAGGATCTTTTCCACCTTTGCCGTCATGGAGTTCCTGTGCGAAAACAGAAATTTATTATTATTGAAGTATTAAATTGAATTGTACGGATGGGTTAAGGTCTCCACATCTATGCAGTTGATGATATATGCGGTGTCTTCTGCTATTTTGACTTGGCATTTTATAGTGACTTGATTGTAGGACTGCCCTGAAGAAACACGATTAATTTTCAACCTTAGTTACAGTTTTATTCCAAAGTCTCAATACTGATCAGGATATAGAGTAACGCCTCATTTATACATCAAATATTAACTACAAAGCACTATAAAACACTAAAATAAAACTTCATATGATACGATGTGTCGTTCGAGTTTCCCAAAACACCGTGCGCAGACTCAATCAGTTAACGGCTTTTCGATTTGCGTACGAATATCGTTCTGTCGGCTACTCACTCTATTAGTATGCAACAAACTATACAATAGTAACCGTCTGTGCTTTGTGTTATAGTTAATCACCGACACGGCTTCGACGGGTTAGCAGGATTTTTTATAGACCTCCGGAAATGGAGAGCGCTCGCCTCCTTGAACCCCAATAAATATTCATTGCTTACATTTTCCAAGGCCTTCGCCTGTTTTAAATTAAACTTTAAATATATTCCAATGTTTTCAAGGTTGGTATAACTGAATTGTTGATAATCGACAAGTGATATGTTTAATGAACACGTCCTTTTCTATTAAACATGGAACGAAAATAATTAGGCTTATAAACTTAATTTGTCCAAACGTCTTCCGTAACAACAAATAAATAAATATTGTTAGAATGAAGAATGGCGGCATGTTGCTATTGTTTAGCGTCGGCATAACAATATCGTTACTCAACTTCTCCCGTGGATGCTGTCAGAACCAATTAAGGGATACACCGGAATAATGGATAATGATGTATACTTGAAGCAACCAACGTAATTATAGTGTGGTTTCCAAGACACCTGTCAAGTCATGTGTAGATATTACGGCAACTCTCTCTCTTATAAGGAGGCCCGTATCTGACGGTAAAGTTCCATGGACTGATGCTGATGATGGAAGTGAAGAAAGTCAGCTTTGAATTATAACAACAATTGCGGCAAAACTGAAAATGTACCTTAATAGCTATAGTATCATCTTGAAGGAAGTAAAGCAATTTGTAATCTGTAAGATCACCATAAGTTGAATCACGGTTATCCCAAACAACATCGAATCTGAAAAGAAAGAAACGAAATCGTTAGAGAAAATTGGTTCAATTACATTGTTCGAAACAGGCGAACTCTGTACTTGGCACATTTTTTATGCATTAAAATCAGCAATATATATATATATTTAAACAGTAACATACTCGACTAGCAAATCTACCGGATCTTAAAGGGAGGAGGAGAAGGGGCAGCATCGATAATTTGAAAAGGGTACAGATAAACCAGGTATAGTAGTAAGGTGATACCAACCTCTGCCTCTTAACTGATAGTTACAGTGGGTAAAAATTAGGTGTTTCCTGGTAAAACCGATTTTCCGAACCTAAAGAAAAACATTCATCCTGGATATTATAACACACTGACACACCTTCTTCAGCTTCCTTAACCAAGTTGACATTCGACAATCGTTATAGCTAATGGAAACGAAAAAAATGTATTGGAATGACACTTCTATTCGATAAANCGATTAGAAGTGTCATTCCAATACATTTTTTTCGTTTCTATTAGCGATAACGATTGTCGAATGTTAACTTGACTAGGGGGCAGTTTTCCCCAAAAACCTTTGGGATTGCCCATTTTTGTTGATATTATTTAATAACATTTTTTTTGTCGACCTGTCAATCCCATATAGTAAATTTTAATATTGAAGCTTCGATTGTCCAAAGATTCGAGAAGGTTCGTATCAATACACCCCTCCGCCAGGGGGTGACGATATAAATATTCAGCGGTACCCATGTGTCTTTCTTTTTCACCTTCAAACCCAGCAAGTGGTTGTCAAAGTCTAGTGCTTATTATTATCTTCGATCCCCAAGGAATTAATCCGGGTAAGTCTGGGGTTATCTTCGATTAGATTTTGGTTAGATCTGTAGCTATTTATAGTAGTCTTTTACCAGTATTTCAGTTGAGCTAAAAATTATAATTGTTCTTTTCTCTAACAGCTAGCAAGTATTCAGCGTATTAGTTTTCTTTAGTGCCACCTCTATTTCATTGGCATTTTATTTAAGTAGTTGACGCTGCGGCTTTGCCACTACATTTTGTTTCAATTCTATATTGTAATCATATCCGTGTATTGCTCATTACTGGCTAACCTATGCTAACCTATAAACCCGTTTGCCATATCACACAAACTTGGGTTTTGTCGGATAGTGGGTTCGACAGCCAGGGCACCTGGGATCAGCCTCAAGAGACCTCATTCATCCCGGCTCTTTGATGCATTCTAGGAAACTTAGTCGGAGATTTAAAATTGGAGTGTTAACCCGGGACTCAACCTCGGTATGTTATAGGTAGCCGTCGCCTGACCTGCGAGCGGCCGTCAAAGTTTCGAGAGCAATATCGTGGGTTCGGCGGCATCACGAACCCAGATAAGTCGGCACCAAATAGTTAGGGAGCTCCCGTGCTGACAAATTTTTTCGTGACGCCAGCGGACGGGTACCAAAACCCGAACTTGATTTGTTAAATATTAATTTTTTCTTGTGACGGAAGGCGTTTTATTCTATTACACCGCCTTCGACGTCACAATACATACAGTGACTATAACCAGAATGAACCAGTTTGCGCTAGCGACTACGTGGCTCGCACTCTCGCAGGAGTCACTTATAAGTAACGTTAAGTGTCATCATAATTAAAGTTACGTTTAATATGTATAATATTAAGTACTTACCTATAAAAAATATAAAAAAATATTTGTTTATTTATTTATCTACAGACTACACTATCTACTATAAACGGAAAAAAGTTTCCAAGCGGATCTGACTGTATTGTTTTCAATTAGCAGTTCGAGTTTGGATCAGGTCACGGCCTTCTCTACCCTGTACGCATCTTCCATATTTTATATTTTAGGTAATTGTAGGTAGGTATCTATTAAATATGTTATAGATGGCGGGTAGTTGTATAAAATCTATTGAGTCAGTCTGAATAAATATCTGCTTCGACTAACTGCGTTTCTTTCGTGTTCCTAAGAATATTCTAAAGCGTTTAAATTCTGTGCGAAAATGATATTAAAAAAATGAACAGTAGAAGAAAGTTTTTTTCGAGCCAATCCTCGTGATTTATTTATAAGTCTCCCGGGATTTGGGTTGTGTTTATTAATATGGCTAGAGATATTTTTTCACCATAATAACGGAAAAAAGTAATTCAAATCACTACCGGGTACTGTTAAACAAGATTTAGTAAATTGTAATGAAAGTTAATGCATTTATATAAAAAGAATATCATATGGAAAGTTAATGATAAATTAATCATGTGTTAAAAACGCTATGTACTTATCATCTCTACAGAATTATAAGATTAACGGAAGATCCGATAGCAAAAAACATGATAAATCCGGAAGTGCAAGTCAGTGTTATAACAAAACTGTTATTGTTATATTATCGTTCAACTACTTCCGTATCAGTGTTCCCTGCTAGTCGTTGCGGCCCATGTAATTCTCACATATCCCTTCTTCTGATGAAAACAAATCCTTCTACTGAAAAAGTTATAAATAACGAAAAGAAATAAAATGATTAAAGCAACATCCGCTACGGTAATAGTAAAGTTAGCGGCAATAAACATGGAGCCTTTGGAGTTAACCTCAGCGTACCGCCTGGTGTGGCTCGTCCTCGGTCTGCGGTCCCTTTCCACGTGAAACTACATCCACACCAGTTCCAAGCACTCAGTATGATAAACTATCTAAAAGTATTTGGTTTATTATAGAAAATATTAGGGATTTTACCCTGAATTAATATAACTGTGACTCGATGTTTTTCATATATGAGGTTCCTAGTAGCCAAAGTATCATAAGTATAAGGTATCAGGAATAATATGATTGAATAAGTTTTGTCTGCTGTAAAATAATGCCGTATTCAATGTAATCATGCAAGAAACTGCGCTGAAGTCGGCCTAGTAATTTTAGAGGTACAGATCTACTGCAGCGCCCATTGGTGTTTTATAATCATAAGGTATTTTTAGAAAACTATTCTGAAATGAAAATACCACATAAAAATGCTTTGAAATCGACCGAATGCTTTGACATTTATACCTTTTTCGAGATCATAATCAAGATTAGTTAAATTCCTTAAAAAATCGTTCAGTAGTTGTTGCCTGATATTTATTACAATCAACATTTTTTAAAAACTTCTGTGCTTACAAAATGCCTTGGAGACTGTAGTACATGTATGTTCGTTAAAACGTAGGATGATACGTATTACCCCCTATAACCTCGGTGTATCCCAACGAGCTCGATCGGTTCTCATGACACACACACACACACACACGCACGCGCGCACGCACGCACACGTACCGCCCCGCATAAGCACGCGCACAATCACAAGCTTGCGTACACACGCGCGCACTGTTACTAAGCACCCATTTTATTACAAACCTACATAAGTACATATGATATAAAACGCCTACTAAACCTATTTTTCCACTTTTCATTGTAATAAAAAATGTATATATAATAAATAATATATCTACTTACAAAATAAAATAAAAAACTGTGAAAATATAAAGTACTTGTTTATGGGTAATAAAAACAGGCGAGAGTAAGAACGAGTGCCGTGTGAAGGCCTCTTATAATTCTTCGTGCTCCGAATAAATGATAGGGGCAAATACTGAGGAAATCGAAATGGAGAGCTATGATATTGCAATACTGTATAATTATATCTTGTATCGGCTACCTAGCGATTGACGAAGTTAATGCAGATGTCGAGTGATAGGCGACCGGCATTACACTGATCTTTGCTGATGAAGATACCCTGAAAGTTATATATTGATATATTTAATTTGTTGCAAAGGATTTCTACATAATACTGTGCAGGCCGTGGGGGAGATTTATATGATACTCCTACTGAGTGAACCTTCGGTGGTGATCTACATCAATACGTTCAAGAGGCCCTGAGGCCACTCCACGACTGCAAGAGTACTATACTGTTACCTGGTATTTATCCCGAGGAATCCTCGAAAGAGCAAGTCGAAGTATTTATGATAATGTGAACCACAAATGTCGCCGTATCGCTTTAGATGAGAACTCAGATTGATCAGTACATACATACATCTACCTAGGACAAACCGTGTAATTAATCCCACGTAACCAACCAACTTCGAGAAACACGTCTCGCAACCGATCCATTTCAGTATTAACATGCAGTGTTCGGCAAACTTCGCTACATCTTCCAAATACAACGCCAAAGAAAATATAACACTTATTATAAAAAGTGTAGGTACTTAATACATGGAAATGCTTAGTAAAATATGTACGTTTTGGAATAATAAACTCTTAGATACTTCTGTGATCATTCGTTTTGTGATCCAGTCATTATTAATGGGACGCAACGGACAAAACGTACTACGAAAATTCGTAGACATTTTTAATTGCAATCTTAATCATTTAGAGCCGTAGAGATTCAATATAACTATCTTTCTGCTGTATTATTTATTTATATATTATTAATTTTTTCGATTATTGAACT
>WUAW01038036.1:0-17046 GCA_017165845.1 Thaumetopoea pityocampa | reverse complement strand
TGGGGTAGGCAGAGACCACTTCCTTCCACTTGCTACAAGCAAGGTGGCTATCCGTAGCCCACTTTTCGCCCGCGCGGGAAATGAGATGTGTCGGGTGGCGAACCATGACGCCACCATTTTAAGGTTCAAAGCGTAAAAATGCCTCATTGCGTTCCTAGGAAAAGAAGGAAAGGAAAGAGGTTGAGGTAGGAAAGGTGTATTGAGCAAGGAGTATGGAATTTAGGAAAAGGATTATAGGATATAGGATACTACTATCTCGGAAGAAATAGGAAGAGACAGTAGTAGCTCGGGAGGCCGAAGTCGCTTACCCGTATACTTAAGTCTATTTGCCGGACAGGCTAAAAGACTAAGTACTCCCTGACCGAAAAATTAATTAATTAAGTGATAAATTAATTATAAAATTATTAATACGTAAATTATTTGAAAAGAGTTGCGTGCGTTGGATTCGAAATGTAAGACTTGGCACATACGGTCATTCCACTAGGCTATTACTGCTATATACATATATGTAAGTGGCTGTCAATACGTACCCAACTTTATTTTAACGGTATGCGGTCGTGGGCGAGTTGACCCTGCAAGCCAAATGTTTCATGTAATTCAGCGATTACTGCCTACATTAGGACATAGCTCTCTTGGCGACTAGAATCTGCTTTGTAACCGGGCAATTCCGCCAAGTGGCAAGGTCAGTATTTGAGCAGCTGTTAGTGTAACAGCTCAATGTTTTATGTCAACACAGAATCATTTAAGAAGGACAAAGTTTGATATATATATATAGATGACACTCGCAGCATTAATAGCAAAAACTCTGTGGTGATGGTGATTATTCATAGTCTATTTTCTTCGTTATCATAATTACGCTCCTGCCAAATTTCAAAATAATCGGTTTAATAGTTGAATCGTATAGAGTTAAGATATAAACAGACAAACACATTTTCACTTTTATTATTATTATTGTGTGGCTCCGGCATAATAATAACGTCACTTCATTTCTTCTTGTGGATGCTGTGAGAACCAGTTGAGGACTGTACTAGGATAACTGGCATCAGCATTATCCTCTTATTCGATCAAAATCTATTGCGATCCACAAGATGCCTACCAAGCGTGGAGATTATGGTAAATCCCTCCTTTTTCGGGAGGAGACACGACGTGTCTAGCAGTGGATCTCCACGGGCTGACGATGATGATCATTATATACTAGGTGAAAACGGCAGCTATGCTCGTAATGCTTTTGTAATAGTGTTGAATATGGCAATTAGTCGTAACCTGTATCTGTCATTGGTTTCATCATTATCACCATTTATAGTATTTGTGAGGATTTATTAGTATGAATCAATATTTATAAATTGCTTCAAAGAAATTTGCAGAATCTTATATAGAGGTCATTTCAATGTATCAAGAAAATCGTTAAAGATTTTTTATACTTTTCTCTTAAAACATTAAGAGCCCGTCTCTTGTCTTGGATAATCATTGTATGTAACTCTGTCCAATGAGTTGAGAGTTATTTGATTTTTATCCCAGACACTCCTTCGTCTTATACATTCACTTTTAGCCTGCCTTTTTCTTAGTGACTTATAGAGCTTTCATTCCCAGTCCATATTCGTCGTCATTATAGGTGCATGGACCTACCTTAAATCCAGAGGGGAATTAGGCTGTATCTGTCACGCCGGCATCACTATGGCGGATTTGATTTATAGTATGCTGTTACGTATAGGTATATTAGTATAGGTCAGGGAGTACTTAGTCTTTTAGCGGGTAGGCGACCCCGGCCCCCCGAGCTACTACTGTCTCTTCCTACTCCTTCCGAGATAGTAGTATCCTATATCCTATAATTCTATTCCAAAATTCCATACTCTTTGCTCAATACACCTTTCCTATCTCATCCTTTTTCCTTTCCTCTCCATTAAGCCGCGGGAATGCAATGAGGAACTTTAATATTTTTAACCCGCCACCCGACGGTGGCGAACCACGTGTCGACGTCTCTTTGCTCGCGGGGGTCAAATGTGGGCTGCGGATAGCCACTCTGCTACATTGAACGATCGTAGCAGGTGGAAAGAAGTGGTCTCTGCCTACCCCAATGGGTAAGAGGCGTAACAGTATGTATGTATGTAGTATATACTATGGTCCCTGCCTACTCTTATGGGATATCGGCGTGAGTGTATGTATGTATGCATGCTGTTACGTTTATAGTTTTTAACAATGACTTACCTATTTTCTTTCCATTCTAAGTTATAACTACATTCCTATCATCATCTTTATCATTAGCCCGTGGAAGTCTACTGTTGAGCATGAACCTCCTCCTTAAAATGATGGGATTTGCCATAATCTCCACGCTTGGTAGGCGCCCTGAAGATCTGGTGTCCATTATCCTGGTACATCCTTTAGCTGAGACAATTCTCGCATTACGACATGCGCAGATTATTTAAGTATGCACCAATTAGCGTAGTCGTTTACCTTGTTACAGAATATATAACATATCAAAAACTAGAACAGAAAACTTCAAAACAAAATATAATCCACAGCACGAATGACAACGCAAGCAAGACTAACCTTTCAACGGTTACCTATCATCAGCAGTCCTATTACGCAACCAAAATATCCTGGTAGATCCCTTAGCTGAGTCTGACAGCATTCACGGGAAGATATGGAGTGACGCTATTATTATGCCGGCGCCACACAGCAGTACACAATAATAGCAGCTCCACCACGCTTAGCAGCCGTTTTAGACGTCGCAGTAGATTTTGATTGAATAACGCGAAAACGTTGCTGCCTTTTATGCTCGTACGTACCTGTAAGATAAAACTAATAATATCGTTCTCCTATTTCAATAATAACTTCGATCACATTTTCTATATTCATGTACACTTAAACAGCTTTCATTTTAGGAACATTTGTGCAGTTTATTTGTGTTCTAGAAATAATGTCGTTTCTTAGAGTTCTCTTTTCTTAGAATTTTCCTTAATTCATAATGCGAGACTATTCTCGCATTACGAGTTAAGGAAAATTTAATTAACATTAGGAGTTGAAAATGCGCAGATTATTCAAGTAAGTACCAATTAGCGTAGTCGTTTACCTTGTTACAGAACATATAACATGATCGTGGATCAGTGGACATTTGGATTGGACTATTAACAGTCATAAATGGTGTTCACTGAATCGTAATAAACATTATATCATGTCTTTATGTAACATGTTTTTCATCGGCAGCTTGAGGTGTCTAAACTTTGTACAAATCTATGTTTGACTTTTGTTGAATTATTTATTTATTTAAACTTCTTACACAATGCGTGATGGCGGAATTAATACCTGAGTCATTCTCTCTATTATGTACTTATTTTAAGTCTGTATTCTAAGACTCTAGCAATATTTATTTGTTTTTATCTCCACACCTTATTCGTCCCCACTACATGGGCACGGATCTCCCTTCATCAGGAGGGGAATTAGGACGTATTTTATCCCGGTTGATAGACTTCACATACCCATGTAGAAATACAGGTTCCTTCACGTAGTTTTCCTTCTCCGTTGAGTACATTGGTGTCTACAATGTAGATCGTAAATGAATTAGAAGTAACTCAGTGCTACGGAAACTGGATCGAACCCATGGTCTTTGAATAAAAAGTTGGGTTTGGCACCACTGCACCATCAATGTACTTTTTTATTTATTTGTTTTACATTTTATTATTATCTATTTTAATCTGTTTAAAACTTAATTGCGGAATTCTGACTGCCACCAGATTACGCTTATACAATTCTGTCCATACAAAAGTTATCTGGAAGAAATTGCAGTTTGCGATAAGACCGTCCTATGTACACTTTATGTAATTGTAATATAATACTTTACTAAAATGTGTTAAACTGGTGTGCAATAAAGCCTTTTATCCTTTGTCAGTCTACCTTTGGGCACTGCTGGTTAGTAAGGTAGGTGCAAAGAGAATGACAAATATAAACATTCCAAAGAACAATCATAAGAATAAAATGTACATTCTAATACACACACAGATGATACCTATATAACATATTAAAACATAATGTAGTCTATTATAAAATGGTTAACTATAAAATTTTGTAAATCAAATTTATATATGTGATATATGTATGTATGTATTTTGGTGTTTCGGTATTTGTATATATGTATGTGTGTGTGTATGTTTCTGTATGTAGTACACTAGATCCTATCCTCTTTCTTATTTCAAATAATTTTACACTCTAAGGTTTGCTGGAAGAAAACTAATTTTTGAGTTAAGCTCGCCTTTGTACATATTTTTTTTTCTTATGTAATAATGTATTTATCTGTTTGTGTACAATAAAGAATAAATAAATAAATATTAAGATATTTGTTTGTTTGTTTGTTCGAGCTTCACATTAAAACCAACAAATAAATTTTGTTCAAACTATTACAATTTTAAGGGTACTATTCCGATTTAAATACTGCTGTATGTTTTATCAAAATCGATTTAGTAAAATTGAAGATACGGCTTGATCCCCGATTTAGTAGCCGCCATTAATATACGAGAGCTCAATTAAGTGTTGCAATGACTTTTTATATAAATCTATGATTGTTTCGGGATTTCCCATGTAGTGGAAAACCGACATTACAACGAGCAATCGAACAGCTAGTAAAACGTAAAATACACAACAATATTGTGATGACGATTCCACAAATTCTTAAATAAGAAGTTCGCAAATTTTTGCTTTAAAAGGTTCAGGGTTGATGCACATCCTGTGCACGATGCACAATTATATGGAATATCAGCATATCCAGAGTAAAGGTTTATGGTTCCATCAACGGCTATAAATGCTGCTCTATTTCTATAGCTTCTGGTTATTTCGGAAGTAACGTAAAAAAGTATTTCCTAGCAAATGACTCAATGAGTTGCAGCGGAGATTTTGGAGTCTCACGAGAATGACGTCACACAACAAGCGGTCATCCTAACCTGCTTTAAAGTTGCATCCCCTGAAACAATAATGGACCCTGACTTACATAGGTCGAAATTCTAGAGTGAATATTAGCTGGGATCCGTAACTTCGCCCGCAATAAATTCATGATAGTAATAATGATGAATAATTATGAATAAATGAATATTTTATTTGCTAAAATATAGGTAATGCATAGGTTCTATAATAAATTCAGGTTCACTATATTTGACAAATTCATCGTGCAAGTATTTCAAAAATAATTGTAAAGATATTTTTGTGACTAAAATTTACATATTTTTACGACAATCAATACAATCCAACATAATACAATCCACTAACTACAATGCATTCTTAATATGATATGATTTAGACCCTTAGTTCCCAAAGTGGTCCAGGTGGACCCCCAGGGGTCCACGGGAGACTCGACCGGGATCTACGTTGGCGTACTCAAATTTCCATAGTTAGATCTAATCTGAACATGTTTTGTCGAGTTTTGCGAATATGGTAGAAATGTAGTTGCAGGGGGTCCACCGGAACCCGCTAAATTTTGAAAGTGGTCTATGAGAGAAAAAAGTCTGGTAACCTCTGATTTAGACGAATACTTTTTTTAGAAAATCCTTATTTTTGTAAAAGCTCTCAGATACCAACATTTCCCGTAATTTACCACAAAATTGTTTAGATGGTAAACCTACGATCGGTTGTGGCCACGTGTTATTAATGAGTGATGACATTTGAATTCACAGCCTATATCGTATTTGCCTTGTCCGCTCAAATCCACCAAAACATAAGGTCAAAATGGGTTTGAATCGCCATAACAGGTGTAACAACTCAATGTTTATGTCAAATTGGAATTATTCATGTGGGTCAAAGTATGAATATATTTATAACTAGCGGAAAACCGCAGATTTGCTTGCTATAGTTTTGTGATAACGATGATAATTACTATATATCTCAAACGATTGTGGGATAAAAAACGTCCTCTGATGAGGACGTTTTTTATCCAGGGCAGGTCGAATAAATAATATGCCAGGGAGTATTTAGTGTTTTAACTTGTCCGGCAAATAGACTTAAGTACACGGGTAAGCGCCCCCAGGCCCCCGAGCTACTACTGTCTCTTCCTACTCCTTCCGAGATAGTAGTATGCTATATCCTATAGTCCTTTTCTTAAATTCCATATTCCTTGCTCAGTACACTACTCCTACTTCACCCTCTTTCCTTTTCTTCCTTTTTGTGGGAACGAAATGAGAAACTTTTGAATGCATTTGAACCTTATAAAAATGGTAGAATCATCACTTTGCTACATTAAACGAGCGTAGCAAGTGAAAAAATGTGGTCTTTGTCTACCCCACTTCTTCGGTAGTACAGTGGTCAGATCCCTACATGTCGCGCCGGCGACCGTGGCCCGATTCCCCGCCGGAGAGCTAGGGAAAAAGACATGACCGTATGTATGTATCAAAGAAGTGCAAGAACCCACCGCGTGCGCCACATTGTTCTCAATTTTTTTGCAGATTACCGACAACAGACAAAGCTCCAAATAAATGTGTGTACTATTTAACATTGTATGCCATTTTAAGTAATATGTTTTAAGCAGTAGCTTTCAAATTAAATTATCAAATCATAGAAATATCTATAAATGTGTATACAATCAATTGTGGACATTCTCATCGTGAGTTTTATACTAGACTTTGCGTCTATATCTATATTAGGTCAATGATTCGTAGCATATATTTGTCTTTCTTATTGATATCTCACTACCAAATGTTGAAACAATCTGATTAATGTTTGAGCCATTGAGAGGTAATAAACAGACAAACAAACGCATTTTCGCTTTTAATATATTACAGTCAAGGAAAATGGAGGACAGTAGTTAATCTCAGCTATTATACAAATTTATACACGATGTTAGTATGGTGTGGCTTTAGTACGCAGCAGTGACAGCCAAGCCCGACAAGTCTTACATCTCGAAACCCAAGGCGCGTATTAATAATGAATTATCACTCGCTTTAATCGGTGAAGGAAAACTTCGCGAGGAAACCTGCACGAGTGAGATATTTTCTCGGCGCCGTGTGAAGTCCGCCAACGCGCATTAGGCTACCGTGGTGGGTGGCGTACTGCATTAGCCTAATCCCTCCACGTATTAGTATTAGTCCACGTATTAGTCCAGCATTTCCCCGCACGCATCTTCGTACAGGATGTACAGGATAGTCCCATAAATCGCGGTGATGATCCTTCTCCAGGGTGCCCCATTTACAAGCGCTGAAATCCTGTAAAGCTCTGCCTGAAAATCACTTACTATAGCAACCGTGCCTCGAATAAATACGCGATGTCTGAAGATCGGACTCAACCCATACTCTCTTGAGACAATTCTTGACGACCGGGTCTGGTTTAGACGAGTACGATTTTATTTGAAAAACCAATCAATCAATGTGTTGCGGATAGCTCAGTGAAGGGAAAACCAGGACTTATTATAGGAGAAAAGAGGAATAGAAAAAAGGCGATGTTTCTAAGTAAGAAGACAGATATGAACTGATTTATTGACAATTATAAAACAAAAGAATTAATCAATTTAAAAAGATATTTTATGTATAAAAAATAGGTCCGATTCGCCACACAATGAAAACAGAAAAAATAATAGCAATGTTGACTTACAACAAGATCAATCTCCAATGGCGATATACAAATATACACATACATACATATATATCATTATCATCACCAGCCCCTGGGGGACCGCTACTAGACACGGGCTTCCTCCTTACAGAGGAATAAATTCCACAGTCTCCACGCTTGGCTTTGATCTTGGAGATCGCAGTGAATTTTCATTGAATAAGTAGATAACGCCGCTGCCCATTATTCTGGATCCTTAGACGGTTCTTACGGCAGACACGAGAAGAGATGGAATGACACTATTATTATGCCGGCGACACACAGAAATTTATTTATATATACCCTTTTTTTTTCATTTATATATATCCTTATAAAATTATTACCGGGGCTGCAGTGGCTGAGTTGAATGCACTAATCATGTATGGTAAGGTCTCTTTTAATGAGGGCTTGCTCTAGACAGCGACCCATATGACAACACTAGAGGAAGCGATAGAACAAAGCATGTCATGCCATAGAACGAGTCCTTAAGCACGCTCCGGATACACACAGTGCCTTTGTTTCGTTAATTCACCCAGTACCGGATCATGTTCCATTATTCAATTTTGTTATTATCTCATCACATGTCATCAAAGTATGATAAAACAAAAGGTAAAAAAAAAAACAAAGGAACGGTGAGATATTTTCCTGACGCCATAACTATTAAAGGATGTCTGGACCTATAAATCAGTCAAGATTAAACAGTCGAAGATATATCGATAAATACCGCATCAGCATAATGGTGTAGGTCTTAATGCGTCTCAAAAGGTAGAATTCCACTGACAATGACGTGACAAAAAACTGTGACAAAGTTCATAGACTCCTCTCTCGTCCGTCAAAGGATTAGGGCGCTCGCAGCGGGGAGCGGCGAGTTGTGTTGGTCCTTATCTGAGACTGTTTCAACAGCGCGGCCAAGAGTGTTCGCGTGTAGTGGGGCATGCGCCCGTTTAACACTTCGCGCTCTACCGCGCCTCTCGCACGCCGCGCCCGCGCATCGCCGCCACGAGCTAACAAACGCAACTCTGCGATTTTTATTTGTTTAAAAATGTGTTCGAATGAAGTGAGGTGAAGCTATAAAAAAAAACAACTAAGTGCATCGAATCAGTGAAAAAATTGCGACAGTTGTTTTTGGAACAATTTTTTTTTTGTGAAGGATTTACTTACGTAAAGGATCAACCCTCCGCGAATTCAAGGTAATTTTTGCTGTTTTGTACTTTTAATAATTTACCCATTCGAGTGTTGCAATGGCAACGATGTCGTGGCGACTTGTTGCGAATCACTGCTTCGTTTGCGGCTACCTATTTACAACACACATCGTGGTCGAAACGTCCGGTTTGACAGACTTTCTCAGTTATGTTTTTCGAACGACTTCATATTACGATTATTTATACTGACGTTCCCAATTAATATTTATATTAGAGTGATTAATTATGAATCAATCAACTTACAAAATTATAAAGATATAATGGCAAAAATAATCTATGTTCAATAGTAAGAAAATAAAATTAATTCCTTGCATTTTTAGAGTAATTAAATATAATATAAATTATTATTTGAATAACATTAAAAGATATTGATATATAAATACTTGTCATCATCCCCCGTCCATATTAGTCCCTATTATAAGGGCACAAATCTCTCCTTATTAGGAGAGTAATTATTAGCTACCACGCTAACTAACCTAGTGCGGATTGGTAAACTTATGAAATATACTTGTAATATTATTTAATGTTTTATTGATTTTTTTATATTCAATGTAATTATAATAGAACTTTCTAATTTTTAAGCACTATCATTCACCTAAATATGCATCTTCTTCCAAATCTTTACTGATCTTTTTCAACACTTATCAAACTATATTCCGACCATTTGAAATATAAGGTCGTTTTAAATAAATTATAATTATTAACGAATATTAAGGAAGTTGCAAGTTTTTCTGACTCTGAAGATATGGCAGAAAAGATAGAGTTATCTCCCGCAGAAAAAAGAGAAAATCGTAAAAAAGTGGATTCCAAGTAAAAATTTGACGGATGATTCACTTACCTTCCCACCCAATCTAGACGTCTGTTATTCGTGTAAAAGTGTCTTATAAAATTCACGTGGAAATAAGTGATCTGTGAGTCAGCTGTCGCAATAACAATCTACCACTTCTAGTTGATTCTTTCTGTATAGATGACTAGCAATACTCTATACCTCAGGTAACTAACAATACGGGTAAACGTGAATGCCGACAATCGAATAACGATTACTGCAATATTAATAGAAATCCACCGAACTCCAACGATGGACTAAAGCACGTAAATAAAAGAAATCTGTGTATACGCGATGTGTTCGCTCTTATCCCAATCAGTTAGATCATAACGAAAGTAGGTGACTTTGCAACAATAAGAACAAAACATAAAAAAATACCGATTAAACTCGTAATCATAGCGTTCTACTTTTCAAATAAAATTTGTTTTGTTCTAAATACTTTCAAGGTAATTTTTAATTGGAATTAGTAATGTTTTTGTGTAGTCAAAGTTAAAGACTATGTTGCAGTCACACTAAATGCGAAAGAGATATGATAATTCTGCATCTATTCTAAATGTTGGCCCAAAAACTAGTATTTCTGACTAAAATTTACTATTTTTTTTCAATGGAAAGAAAATAATTACAAATTAAAAACAATGCAAGACTGACAGAAAGATAGATATGATACCGAAAATAGAGAACATCATTATCATCACTATCATATAGCGAAGCTGCAGGTTGCTAGTTCTATGTAAACACCGAACAGCCCTAGTTTGTCACTTGATAAGAATAAACCCTAGTTCGATAAGTAGTGATTAGGTATAGCAAGGCTTACGAGACTCTCGTAGTAAATCTAAGACTAGATATGCAAGAACAATACTAATACTAAAACCTGATTTATAGTCTATGGACTCGACGGGGGTCTACGTTGGCGTACGCAAATTTCCATAGTTAGATCTAATCCTCATATTTTTTGTCGAGTTTTGGGAATATGGTAGAAATGTAGCTGCAGGGGGTCCACTGGAACCAGCTAAATTTTGAAAGTGGTCTATGAGAAAAAAAAAAGTCTGGGAACCTCTGGTTTAACTTAATAATATGTATGTTTATAGTATGGAATTTGACTTGTAAAAATAAGTAATTTTGAATTAGTGACTGTAATTATGAAAAGTGATAGTTAATTGTAAGTTAATTACGTAATTATATCAGTATTTAGTCTTTGGAACATAATTCAATTTTAGAAAACAATATGTCTGACTATGATTATGTTTAGTATTTCTAATGAATGCAAATTTTAAACTAGAAAGTTAATGTAAATATTTTTTTAATACATAGATAGTACTCACAAATTATGATACACAAGGAAACGCTAACTATAATTAAAATTTTATTTTCATCCATAATTAACTGTATTTAATTATTGATGTATTGAATTCATAATTACTTAATCACTTTGGCAAACGGATTACAATAACGATGGATAATATAATAAGTTTTCACAGTTTAGTTTTACAAAAAAAATTATGTTTTTAGAAAAAGTTGTATTTAACGTCTGATTGGTAAATAACAGTGACCCTACTTTCTATTCCAATGAGTCCCGGGTTCGAAACCTGGTAGGGAAAAACTGTAATGAGCACATATGTTTGTATCCAAGTTATGGACGTTGTTATCTATTTATGTATTGTATTTTATCTATATAAGTATGTATATCGTTGTCTAGTACCCAAAATACAGGGAATCCTAGTATGACACTAGATCGTTGTATGTGAAAGTGTATAAAGTATTATTATATTATATTATAATAAAATACTTGACTGAATGTCCCTTTTTCAATATTATAACAGAACTTTGCCTATCGCGGTCTAATGTGACAAAGTTAAGACTTTATATAATTTTTGAAAAAATAAAATATTATTAGAGAATCCTATACTGAATCCTGTATCATCTGAATCAAAACTAGGATGGCTTAAGTGTAATAATAATAATGCATAGTATTCATATTATGGCGTGATTTGGTCGATGATCTGATTAAGGTCGCAAGTAACCCGTGGACAAATGCAGACGACTCGAAGCTGTTCGATGTGACAATAATTAAACAAGTCCTATGTCCAACAGTGGACTTATAACGGCTGATATAATAATACATTTGCCCAGAAAATAATTCTTTCGTCTCACATACTCATGAAATTATTACCAATCTCCTAGCTTTTTTAACTGTATTTGTTGTGCTTGCCCTCGACAAATGTATTTTCTTTCTTTATTTATTTAATATTTTCTCTCTTTTTTTTTCAAGTAACGTACAATAAACAATATAACGTAAAATATGGTTTCAACTAGTTTCCTGGAATCCTTAATTTCATTTGTAACGGATGAGGCCTTATTTATACAAGGTATATATAAACTTAAAAGGTATAAATAGAAGGCAATAAATCAATTTGTGTCGAAGAAACATTCGGTAAACAAAGACATTTCCAGCAGGTAGACAGTACATTCTGGCACTTTCTGTATTCATAGTGTGGCCATGTGTTTGTACAGGGCACAGGACATTGGCCAGTATTTTTTAAGAGTTGATTTCCTGAATGTATCTTTAGCGGTTTCCTAATAAAATTAATAATAAGATGTTTTTTTACATAGTTGATTAGTAAGTACATAACAAATAATGTGTATATTTACGGGAAACATTGAGTCTGTTAGAAATGGGCTTCCTCCTTGATAAGGAGGAATTTGCCACAGAAATGCTACACATTAAAATAGAGTTAATCTGTGAGTATATTTGTGCGTTTTATTGGTTATACTAAGAAGGTAGATAGGATACGAAAGAGTTACTTACTATAGATGTAAACCAGTGATTCTTAAGCTTCTTTTTATCGCGGCACACAAAAAAAAAGATAATTTTAAAAGTTGAATGTAAAAGAAAATAATATGTACTACAAAAACAACAGTGCGTTTATTAAGGGATTAATTACAAGTTAGTGATGAAGAATACCTTTAATGAGAAATTTGAGCTTGATGTTTTTTGATAATTTCATTTACATTTGGTCCTAAAAATGACAATGCTACTAAAGCTAAAATTTGACGGCACATTTTAAGAATTTGGCGTCACACAAAAGTGCCGCGGCATAATGGTTGAGAATCACTGATGTAAACATAAGCTCATTCATGTTATAACGTATACCAGTATTGTTGACAATGATAAACAACAGGTTTATTATCACCTACTTGTACTATAAATTTTAGTTCAGTATCACTTAAAGGGTAATTTGATAAAATTTGCTTTTAACACAGACTAAGAAAAAAAAGATTTTTATATCTTTTGGTCTTTACATGTATATTTTTTTCTAATAAGTTAAGAATATCCAAAATGTTGCCACATTATGGACACCTAGTGAGACATTATGACGTCTCGTAGAGGTTGGAACCGAAGGTTTGTGTTCCCACAATAGCTTTCTATAGAAATATATACAGATGGAACGTAAACGTGTTTAGGAAATTGTAGCGTAGAACACTCGTTAAATCATATCTTTAGCGACCTGCTTTCGACGCTATTTTTGGGCAAAGTTGGCGCTCTCGTAATCAGTCGTGCAGCGATGCGTTTCATGTCCAAAATATCACTTAAAATCTATACTATTATAAAATTGTTAAATGTTAAATTTTTAAAAATCAAAGATATTTAAAAACAAACCACTCCGATCGATTAATTCAGGGCTTCTGAAACAAAATTCGTCGATGTTTGTTTGTTTGTTTGTTTATTCGGACTTCACGCCAAAACCAGCGGGTAGATTTTGATAAACTGTTACAGTCTCAAAATCGGTCCAATAGATTGATTGGTCCGAGAATTGATCTCGGTTTTAGTAACCGCCGCTTAGGTACGGGAGGTCAAATAAAATTGGTTCATAGACTTTTTATATAAATCTATGATTGTGTCGGGATTTACCATGTACTGAAAAACCGACATTCACGCGGGCGGAGCCGAGGGCATAAGCCAGTAAAATATATGTTCATTTCTTGAGTCACGCTAAGACTCATAAAATAATTTTAGAGAATCAGTTTTTGATTCTGTTTATATTTTCATCGTTCAAAACCGTTAAGCTCGACTAGACCAAGGCAAATCAATTACCGAATCGCGGGCTTCTTTGAATACTTTCCATATGACATACATACGAATATGGCTATTCTACGATCGCCGTAGATCTTCTGCAACATTTTTAGCGACTCATCACACGAAATTTCATTTTAAACATAGAACTTAAAGCAAACTCTTTGATCAACTATTTTTTTCTATTACGAGAATCGCAGAAAACATAAAATAATTATAATTAATAAAATCTGCAGATTAAAATTAAGTGAAAGATCGTACTTAAATTTAAATGATATCCTTTATGTAAGTCATTTTTAATGATATATATATATTGGCGCAAATTCTGTTGTAACAGAACATAACTAAATTTGGTCCCTCCTTATCTTTTTCTAATGTCAAACGAAACGAGATAGCTACAATTTTGGTGTTGTCAGTTTCGTTTACAAACATCAAAATTAAAAGATTTAGACGCGATTTCGGAACACTCGGACTAAAGATACGCAAAGACGCAACACTTTTTGAACCGTTTGACAAAAACGTACGTCGGTACTCGCTATAAGTGTTTGCTATCTCTTTTTGACGTTTGGCGTTAGAAAAAGATAGGGAGGGACCAAATTTAGTTAAGTTCTGTTACAACGGAATCGGCACCATTGTGTGAATGTAGCTGGATAATGCTGCCCTCAGACTACAAAACAAATATGTTTGTATTGTAAGCTAATCGCTACTCATTATCCTGTTACATTCCTTAGCTTGTTCTCACAATATTCACGGGAAGATATCTACTAAAAATATCTGATGAATTAGGTGCAGAATTATTAATACAAACAGAATAATTCTGTAATTAAATGTAAGTAACCCCCTCTGATAAGAGAGGATAAAATTCAGCAGAATATCAAACGGATGACTATCGCGATATAAGTAAATACAAACGAAGCCACCATAGCTTATGACTAGTAAACCACTTTATTAAGTTGCACAGATTTAAGAATCTACACTTCACTCCCATTGGAAAAGTGGTTTACCAAAAAAAAGGATAGGAGAGAAAAAAACTGAACGTCCAAAGATTTTACCTGCTTCAATCAACCGACCTGTATTTTTATAATACACTAAAGTCCCACACCTTACATTAAAATGAGTCGTCTAAAATCAATGGCGGCTATCTCGTTTTGAGCAATTTTTGAGCAACTATAAAAGAAAAGGTTATTAAAAATTTATTTTCATTATATTGACATCTTTGATACTAAATCTAGATTTAGCGTAGTTTTTCCAATGAACATGGCCAATATCAATTTAAACAAACAGGTATACTATTAAAAACATTGAATTCTTTCATTGTCAGCTAAAAATTGCCAAAACTGAGATAGCCGCCTTTGATTCTATACGACTCAAATGCAGTGTATGTCTGTTATTTAAAGCCGATCACTGCTCCTAAATATTTTTTTCTGTTTATATGTAACTAATATAACATAAAATAAGCGTATGTTAAAAACATATTTTGACGACTGATCGCTACAGTGCCAGTGATTTTATTTTCTGTGGCAATGAGGCTCGGGTTCGTATCCTGGTAGGAACAAATCTTAGAATATATTTCTATGGAACAAACTTTGTGTAATGAGTACCAACATTTGTGTCCGAGGAATTGACGTGTTTATCTATTTATATATTGTATTTATCCATTTAAGTATGTATATCGTTTTCTAATATTCAACATACACGAAACCCTAGTTTGTGACTACATCAATGCATGTGAAAATGTCCAGAATATTATTATTATCTTTATTAAAACAATATTTTATAAAATATACATAAAAAATAAGCTACAATTTTTATAGATATTTTAAAAAATATGGTGCTCCGTCGTTAACGAGGTTTACAACCTGTGCTACCGGTGGTTAGGGCTCCGGAGTGAAGAACCTCTTCATTCTGAAATCCACTTGACAATCAACACACTCCCGGTGTGCCTGTTGCTCAGCCACGGCCAAGCACATATATAAGCATTGAAATCATCATCAATCTGTGAAAATCCACTGTTGACCAAGGACTCTCCTCCTTTAAAAATACATATTTGCCATAATACCCACACTGGGAGAACGCAGTAGATTCTGATGTATAGCAGTATAAACAGTATGAAACCGTGTAAATAATGTAAGGATTCCAACAATACCACACACATGTAAATTAGTAGACACTTAGAAGTTACAGTGGAATAAAAAATATTTAAAAAATTTTACTTTTATATTTTATTCTAAACTAGTTGCTGCCGGCTGCTCCGCTCTTGTGGACTTTTTATCTCCTCGGAAAACCCTCCCGGGCGTGCGCTACAAATTCATCGTAATCGTATTGCTTCCCGACTTGCTAGACAAACATTGTGACAGCTCGGCTAATATGCAAGTTATAAATATAATTTAAAGACTATAGCACTCAGGAATAATGTAGCTTTCATTAGATTCATTGGAATATTTCATAGAAATTGTCAAGTTATTTGATATAATAAGGTCCTTAACATTCAAATATCTGGAATGAGAAAGAACTTCGCCCAGCAGTTGGACAACATAATTTAAAAAATAAGTACCTTCTATAAGAATTTTAATGAATACATGTTACTACATCTATCTTGTGTAATATAAAGGGAATGCAATTCGTAACTTCTATTCCATAATAAATATTTAAAAACTTAAATTATACTATATAATTATTATTACTTAAGGAATTTAGATATTATGACATATTACGGAATAAATTTTTTTCGTATAACCTCACAGCCCTCCTAAATGTTGGCTACATGTTGAAGAGAAAAATACGGAAGCCAATCATTGACGATGTTAAAAAACAAGTAGTCAAATTACTAATTTATTATTAAAAAAAGGGCGACTTATATGTATATGGGCAACTATTGAAATCTCTAAAAATATTTGAGCATTAAAAATTTCACAAATATTATACACTAGTGCCGTGGAACAGTACAATTTTTTATTTACAAAGATTGAAAGAAAAAAAAGGAAATCACGTTTATTCAGGACAAGCGCAATAAATAAAAAATTAACAAAATAAGAAAACAAATAAAATGTATAAAATAAAAAAAGTACATATACAAAGTGGATATGTTTGCAATCGCAATGTCCTGGTTATTCTATTAAGTGCTTGTCCAAAAGCCCCATCTCAACTTGTTGCTGCAACACCGGTGGATTGAAACCTGAATGTTGCGGCGTTGATATTCTGATCAATCACTCTCTGATTGATTAGGTAATGTTTAATATGTAACCTACTTCCGAATATATGCACGCCATATACGCATTCTCAACAGATGGCGTTACTTCTGAATGCCGACACTATCACAGAAAGCTGAATCACGATGAAGAAAATTAATAACAATATATATATATATATATATATATATATATATA